>CP038120.1:475219-550324 GCA_004519485.1 Nannochloropsis oceanica
AGGGGGTATACGAAATTCGGATAGAGGGCACGAGGCGACGCTGAAAGGCAAGAGAAAGGGTAAAGAAGCGTAACCATCTTATAGAGAAATTCTCTTCTTATCTATTGTAGTCTCCCTCCTCTATCGTTGTACTCTACTTGCCTCCCTCCCTCCCTTCCTCGTGGCTGTTCTCACCTGCCCACTCTCTCTGTCTTTCCCCTTCCAGCACGTCGCAAACGTCCCCTCGCCCAGCTTCCCTAGGAGGATGTAGCGCTCCATCGCACAGACAACAGAAGGAATGGATAGGCTAGGGTGTGGAGGACACGGCTGAGGGGAGGCACGGCACGATTTGGACAGGGAGGAAGGGGGAGGAAGGAGGATGAGGAAAAAGGAGGAGGAGGGAGGGACGTACGCCTGCTCTTTCTGTTGCTCCAGGCTAGTCCTGCTTCTTGCTGTCCGCGCACTCCTCTTCCTGAGCGTATGCTGGCGTTTTGGATGTGTCTGCTTTGTGTGTGTGTACCAGCGCTGTGAATAGGCACACACAATAGAGAAAACGAAAATGGGCTTTCGGGCACATAGAAAGGGCGATTTGTTCTGCGTCTCGTCACGTCAGCAGACCTCGCTCGCGCCAGATTTGTGTCCTCATGTCGGAAGCACACGCACTGCCTTGACCACGCAGGACCCACCCGCACCAGTATCAGCACAAGATTGCGGATATCTGGCATTCTTCAATACCGTGCCTAGTGTAGAGGCAGTTGTGGATGGTGGCAAGCCCATGAGGCAAAGACCTAAGCCAAGATCATCATGCTTTCTCAACCCCACCACTACACCACGCCACATCCCTCCAAAGGACAGACACACAGCACCGCCACGCCAGGGATCATTCTCCCAGACGTATGTATTGCCGATAGTCTCCGGTCTTTCAGTCACTCCGTCAAACTGCATGTTTCCCAACCGAGATTTCTACCCAGGCGGGCAGCCACCGCCACAGCAACAGGGCCATCCCCCGCTACCCCAAAACCCCTGGCACCAGCAACAACAGCACCAACCGCAACCAGGTCGTGCACCTTCTCCCACCGAGAAAACACTCAATTTTGGCACGGTGGGGACGGCGGTGGCTGGAAATCGTCCACCGTTGCCTCCCATGCCTGCCGAAAATCCCTCCATCACCTACATGAGTGCTGCATCGAGGCTTCCCATCACATCCCCATCCCCTCCTCCCCAGCAGCAGCAATTTCAGCAACAACTAATCCAGCAGCAACATCATCAGCATCATCAACAACAACAACAACAACAACAACAACAACAACAACAACAACAGCAACTACAACAACCACAACAACGGCAGCAGCAGTACCAAGAGCCTTCCTCCGTCCTCCGCTCTGCCATCAATGCCCCTCAATTTGTGCCTAAAGGGACAGGAAACACCCCTCCATTTCGACCCACCAGCAGCCCCTCCATTCCTCCCTCTTCCTCTTCCTACTCCTCCTCCTCCTTGTCGCAAGGAGGCCTTGGATACCTCAAATCGAGTGCTGCTCCTTTCAACCCAGGCGCGGCGTTGAACAAGCTCGGGGTGCAAGCTGCGCCGTTTGTCCCTGGTGGTGGTGGAGGTTTGAGTAGCAATAGTAGCAGCAGCATGTTGGACAAGGGCATGACGCGTGCGTCGTCTTCAGTGTCGGTGGATGGTTTGAATACGCAGGCCATGCCCTTCCAACCAGGAGGACGAGGAGGAGGACAGCAGCAACAGTCGGCCTTCTATGGCGAGGACGAGGGGGAGGGTGTAGGGGAGGATTATGAGGAGGATAGACAGCATGGCGGAGGACACCACCAAAACTACTACGGCGACGAGATATTTGACTGGTCCGTGGGTGCCAGCTCTCTGCCTGCTCCTCCTCGCAAGACCCTGCAGCGGATGGGGGTACCTGAGCAGCTTCGTCAGTTCTTCCTGCTCAAGGACCTGGACAAGCTCCGGGCTCTCCCTCCTGACGATCCGCGCTACAAAGAGATTCCCCCGAGATACCACCAGGCTTACCCTTTGGATGACGCGCACAAGGCCCGGGGGACAACGGGGGTCTCCGGGTACCCTAGTGTGATTTATAAAGTGTTGTCGCACGATGATGGAAACGTGTACGCGCTCCGGCGCTATGACTCCGTGCGGACCAATCCAAAAATTGTCTCATCTGTTGTGGAGAACTGGCGGAGGATCCAGCACCCGAACATTGTGAAGTTGAACAAGGCCTTCGTTCAGCACGGTAACGCTCTGTTTTTCGTCCACGAATATTGTCCCGGAGCTCAGAGCATCACCCACCGGTATGTCAACACGGCACGCGGACAGCCGCACCAACAGCAGCGCTTGCCTGAAAAGCTCCTTTGGTCGTTCATTACTCAGTTAGTCTCTGCGCTGCGCACGGTGCACTCCGCGCAAGCTGCCTGCCGAATGCTCCACCCCAACTACGTCCTAGTCACGACGGGCGCGCGCCTCCGCCTCGGCTGCTGCGGGATCCCCGATGTGCTGGAAAGCGAAACACGCAAATCCATCGCGGAACTCCAAACCGAAGACTTGCACATGCTCGGGCGTCTGATCGTCATCCTCGCCACTCGCTCCCTCCCCACGAACCCCCAAACCCTCTCCACCGCCCTCTCCCTCCTATCCCAGCACTACTCTCCCGATCTGCAGGCGCTTGCCATCCAGCTCTGCAGCAAGCCTGGCTCCCTCTCTGTCTTTGACCTGGGAACCTTGCTCTCTCGACACGTGATGGACGAGTTGGATAGGCAATACGCGGCTGTCGATGACCTGGAAGGGCACCTGTCGCACGAATATGAGTCGGGGCGCCTATTCCGCTTGTCCATAAAGCTAGCGCAAGTCACGGAGCGGCCCGAGGCGCAAGATGGGCGGGATCCAGCGTGGGCTGAGACGGGCAATAGGTATATTTTGAAGCTGTTCAAGGTAAGAAAGAAGGGAGCGAAGGAGGACGGGAGAGAGAAACGAGGGTCCTCTTGTTGTCGTACATGCTCGAAAAGGATAGCGAGCACTCACGCCCATTTCTTTTCTTTTTTCCTCCTTCCTCCTTTCTCTAGGACTACGTGTACCATCAAGTCGACGAAGAAGGCCAGCCCGTCCTGGACCTGGGCCACATTGTCCACTCCCTCAACCGACTCGACAGCGGCGACCCCGAGAAGATCCTGCTCATGTCCCGGGACGCGCACACGATGATCATCGTCTCGTTTGAAGACATCAAACGTTGTCTTGAAGCGGCCTGGGTGGAGTTCTGCGAACTCGCGAACACCAATCCGAGCATCCAGGAGTTGGCGCACCCTCTAGGCCCCGGGCATGAGCACCACATGCCGCCTCGACTCGTCCCTCCTTATATATCAGCGCAGTTAGGAGGGGTCGGAGGAGGGGTAGGGGGAGGAGTAGGAGGAGCGGGATTTGATCATCAGCAGCAGCAGGCTATGATGATGATGATGATGCAGGGGGGGAGGGGGGGGGGAGGGCAGTATGCTCCTCCGTGAGAAGGGGGTGAAAGAAGGGAATCGAGGACGGAAGGCAGGAGGGAGGGATTGAGGGACGGAGGTTATGTACATGCATGTCGAACTGCTTGTATTGGTATGTGTAATGTAAGGAGGGAGGGTAAGATGGAAGAGCGGGACGGGACGGATTGATGGATGATTGGATTCGGCGGGGCAGTAGGAGGAGGAGCAGGGCGAAAACAATTTAGACGGTTCGCGAGAGGAAGGAGGGAAAAGCAAGAAACACATCAATCACATAACAACAGCCCCAAGAGCTTAATCCGACGACTACAAGAAGGATAATGAAAGAAATGGAAGGGAAGGCAGCGCCAAGAGCTCTTTTTCTTTAGGGTCGCTGACAAGATGATAAATGAAATATAGGTATAGACAAGGAAGGCCCATGGAAGGAATGGATAAGCGCGCCAAAGGCCTACGCGCAGATAAGTGAAATGATGCAGAATGGGGCGAGATTGTTGGCACAGAAAGAAGAAGATACTAAGAAACAGCATTACAATAGATACGGGACGTTGCGCCACGGTCTTATTAGTTTGAGGATATCTTCTGTGTATTTCTTTCTCCCTGTCGTTGTCGTCTCCTCTGCTCCCGCCCTTCTCTTCTTCGCAATTTCGGCTCCTCCTGCTGCTGCTATTATTTCTCTTCCTTGCTGTCGTATCCTCTTTTGCTTCATTTTTCTCTCTTTCAGTCGCCATCGGCCCGGCTGATCGTTGGCCTGTTTTTCTTTGTTTTTTCGCTTGCTCTAGTCGGCCTACGGTTTACCATCCTCATATGTCTCTTGGATAAGGGGAGCCACAGAGATACTTCCTGGGTCCTTTCCCCGTTCTCTCCTCCTCCCTCTTCTCCCTATCTCACTCACGAAAATGTCTCCATCCATGCGCAGCTCATAGCCGAGAACGAGCGTCTACTCATTCGCATCATCCCTCCCTCCTCTTTTCCTCCCTCCCTATTCCTGTGTGCCAAGACCATCCAAAAACTCCACCAGCCGCTGTCCAGTCTCCCTCTCAATCGGGCATTCGTCCAGCACCCCCTCCCTCGTCGCCCTCCCCACCCGGCCCAAGTACCCGTACATCGCCAGTACGCGCCACAGCTCCTTCTCGTCTTCCACCCCCATCTTATCCCTAAACAATGTCCTTCCCACTTCTTCCACTGCTTCTGGTGCCGTGGCTGAAGAGAGCAAGGAGGCAAAATATTGGTTTTGAGCCTGTCTTTTCCCTTCATCTTTCAAAACATTCATGACTTTCACCACCTCCTGGTATGCATCCTCCAGACTGTTGGCCAGGAGGAAGTTCAGGGGGCGGGAGGGAGGGAGCTGCTCTTGAAGAGCGAACCACCCTGGAGGGGTTCGATCACGAGTGGAAGAGATGAGGACGGCGATAGGATGCCGGGAGGATTTGGACTGGAAGGTGGAAAGGCGGGTAAGAGTCTCAGGTAGACAGGGAGAGAAGGAGGGACAGTAAGATGGAAGGAGGCATAGCGTCAGTGAGCGCATAACAATGCATGTCTTCTCCGGAGGATTCTCTTTTACCGAAAAGGTCACCATTGACTGTAATCCATTAAGAGTCGGTACGCACCTTGGCAATAAGCGCTGGCTGGCTGATATCGTGCGGGGTGAGAAGGTGAAGGGAGAAGGTGCGGTTGCGGCAGGAGATGCTGTGATTAAAATGAAGTAAAGGAAAGCGTTGGGTTGGAAGGAGTCAGGAGAAGATAAAATTTAAATACCCACGATTGAGGAAATTATGATGATAAACCAATGGAGGAGGAGGAGGAGGAGGAGGAGGAGGAGGAGGAGGAGGAGGAGGAGGAGGAGGAGGAGGAGGAGGAGGAGGAGGGATGATTTACCATGCCTTCATCAACCCGGGTACATACATGGCGTCGGCGGTATCAATGTTGGCAAGTTTGACGAGGTCAGCGTAATGTTTAAGTTTTTGGAGTAGACCATGGCTCTCTTTATGAGGGTGCAGAAGGAGGATGACCTTGGCTGGCTGTTGTTGCGGCTGCTGCGGCTGCGATAAACTGGCGGAACAAGGAGAAGGAAGAGGAACATTAGGTGTTGCTTCCAGCCGGGCGGTGAAGGAGGAAGAGGCCATGTGTATATCTAATGAGAAGAATACTGAGCTACTGATGGTATACAAATGTGGGTGGAAAGAAGATGGTGTGAGAGGAGATAAATGAGGGAGAGGGAGAAAAGTGGTAAGAGGAGATGTCGCCGAGGAGGAAAAAAAGAAATCAGTAAAAAAAATCAGCAAAACATAGATGAGAGGATAATTTTGCAGACGCTTTCAGTGCGGTATGTGCTTTTAAATATGGAGAAGGCGGATGCCAAATGCGACCTCCTCCCTCCTCCTTCTCTCACTGAAGAAGCCAACGGACATAATGGAAGATCGAAGTGTCTGGCGATTGGGGATGATCAGCACCAGCAGCAGGCAGGCCATGGGCTGGCTATTTTGCCAAGGTTGTTGCTTCCACGCTGTTAGTGGTGTTGCAGTTGTATGTGGGGGGGGCGGCGTTGTGGGTAGAATGCAGTGCATGTTGTGACTATTTTTAGCAGGGGCACGCACGCCTGATTGGATATCTCCATTCTGCCTCATCCCCTCACACTTTGACCACGCCCGTCCCCGCTCAACAACAACAGACCATGTCGCTGGCTGGGCTAGTTCAGGGGCCATCGTGCGTGCTGGTCATGCTCAGCTGACATGCATGTGTCGTATTGCTCTCATAACACACCAGCAGCATTGTCACCAGCCACGTCATTTTATATAACCAGAATGCCAGGTTTGCCGCACGAGCACATGACCTTGGCAAGATACATCGCTCTACAGCGCGCGAGGCTTCTCCAAACTTACCCACATACGCACCTCTCCGCTTATCCAAACCCATACAGGTTCCGCACCCAAGCACCTTGGGAAGGACCGCAAGCATGCAGCCGAGTAGCAGCAGCAGCGGCAGCAGGTGCCTATTGGCGCTCTGCCTAACTCTTTGCCTAATAGCCATGGTACGTGCGTAGGCCGGTCATGTGTCTCATAGTCTGTATGTATGTACAGGAGCCCAAGAGCGGTGGCATGTAGTCCCAGCAACAGCAGCAACAACAACAACAACAACAACAACAACAACAACAACAACAACACCACTAGGAGGAGGCGGGGGAGGAGGTAGTGGCAGCAGCAGCAGCAGCAACAGCGACTACAGGCTGCTGCTGTCGCATGGGTGCAATTTGAGGGCGTGTTAGTTGCTTCTTGTGCGGTGTTCAAAAAATTGTCAGTCCAGCAAATGCGGGTTTAGCTTGAGATAAAGATTGATTCTGCCCCATAAACATACACGAGCGGCCACATCATATGCACTCACCATCCCTTCCTCCCTCCATCCCTCCCCTCCTTCCCCCCCGACAAACCAGGTCAGCGCCTTCCTGACCGCCCCCACCCTCCCCTCCAGACTTTCGTCCGCCTCCTCCACCACCTCCTCAATAAGAACATACAGCACGCGCCCCCCCTTCCCCCGCCCTCCCGGTGGTGGTGGAGGACCAGGCCGTCCCCCCTTCCGTCCTGGCGGCCCCCCTCGTCCCGGGGGAGGAGGCGGTCAACGCAATCGTTGGGGTCCGCCGGAAGTGGATCCAGACAGGCCACCGATGAATGATGCTCTCTTGAGGCTGGCGCCGAACAACGTCCGTGTGGTGATATCGAACCCGGAGGAGGGGGACGAGATGGCGGGGGTGATGGCCACCAAGGAGGCATTGATGAAAGCCAAGGAGATGGGGCTAGACCTGATCATGATCTCCGAGACGGCCGACCCCCCCGTGGTGAAGATCATCGACTACGGCAAGTTCAAGTACTCGCTGGAGAAGAAGAAGAAGGAGCAGAAGAAGAAGGCCAAGACGACGGAGGTTAAGGAGGTGAAGATGTCGTACAAGATCGAGACGCACGACTATGGGGTGCGCATGAAGCAGATGACCCGATTCTTGGAGGAGGGGGACAAAGTTAAGGTGATGGTTCAATTCCGTGGTCGTGAGCAGCAGCACATTGACCTGGGCCACGAGCTGCTCGGGAAGATTAAGGTGGATTTTGTGGAGCTGGCGGTGCAGGAGGGGGACGTACGGAGGGAGGGAGGGAGGTTGATTGCCATGTTCAAGCCGAAGAAGACGATTTAAAGGGAAGGAAAGAGGGAAGGAGGGAGTGAGGGGGGGGCGAAAACAGAAATAAATATGAAGAGTGTGGAGACACAGCACCAGCAGCACACAAGGCTGAGGATAGATGAGGCTGGAACAGGGAGGGAGGAGAAAGAGGGAAGAAGAGTTCGAAGACGATCGAGAGGTGAGAGAGACAGGTGAGGAGCCTGTATTCCTCCGCTCCCTCCCTTCTTCCCTCCCTTACTCACTCTCTATGGATAAACGCAGCCCAAGGCCCCTCTCGCTCTCCCTGGAAGGGATGGGCGGACGTGGGGGAAGGGAAGAAGAAGGAGCTTACAAGAAGAATTAAGTACGTGCGAGGGAAAACGACGAGAACAAGTTGTTTGACATGTCGTATTGTTGATGCTTGC
Organism: Nannochloropsis oceanica; assembly: GCA_004519485.1. Classification (NCBI taxonomy): domain Eukaryota; class Eustigmatophyceae; order Eustigmatales; family Monodopsidaceae; genus Nannochloropsis; species Nannochloropsis oceanica. The sequence goes on from CP038120.1 coordinate 483,257, forward strand.
ATTGGGCTTAATTCTGACTTTCGTTTTACTTTGCTGGTTGGAAGTCCTCTGGTGGTCACACGCTTCTTCGTCTTCGCGCACACGTCCATGCGAATGTTCACAAATATTCTTTCTGTAATTCACACACACACACACACACACACACACACACACACATATATATATATATATATATATATATATATATATATATATATATATATGTCTACATTTTTTTTTTAATTTATATATATATATATATATATACAGACTGACTGATTTACTGTCACGTTCCTCCTTCTCTCCTCCTCTGTTGCACCCCGCTCTCATTTCTTTCTTTGTCGAGGATGAGCCGTCTCCTCGCTCGTAGTTTATCGTTTCGTTGTACACCTGCCTACACACTTACAGACATCTGTGTACACAAATGTACACAAACAGACAGTCCCCGGCCGCTATCTTACACACAACACCACCCCATCCCTCCTTCCCTCTCTCCCTCTCTCCTTTATTCATGCCCAAACTCTTCCTGTGCCCGCCGCGACAGGAATGCTGGCACCGTCTTGGTGACGGCCGGGCGGGAGGGCGAGAGGGATGGAGGGAGGCCGGGAGGGAAAGGTACGGAATGGTGCTTATACCGCTCCGACTGGGGAGGAAAAAACGGAGAGAGGGCGAGCAAAGAGGGCTCGACAGGTGCCGCTGCCCAAGGCGGCCTTGAGCTTATGTTGTTTTCACCTTCCTTCCCTCTTTCCCTTCCTCCCTCCCGTCCTACGGCCATGGATACGAGTCCGAAAGGTCCTTTAGGCTGCAAGGTGAAAGTACGCAAACGTCCGCCTTCCTCCACCTCCTCATCCATGACCTCTTCCTCATGGTACAGCCTTGAGACGTGACACTGCTGCTGCTCCTGGAGATTCTGCCACTGCTGCTTGTACTGCTGTTGTTGCTGCAGCAGCTGCTGCTCCTTTTCCTGCTGCTCCTCGTCGTCCTCCTCGTTGCATTCGATGGCCAAAGCAAGAGGCCCTTGCCGGCCCTGCAGACTGAAAGAAGGGACGAACTCGATGTACTGAGGTCGACGAGGAGAGGGGGGGAGGGAGGAAAAGCGAGCACGGGCAAAGTAGGAGGAGGAAGAGGAGGAGGAGAGGCCGGTGGGGAGGGTGAGAGTGTTGGCGTAAGGTAGCTTGAATCCTTCTCCTACGCCTCCTCCTTCTCCTTCCTCCTCTCGTCCTTCTTGCTGTTGCTGCTGCCGCTGTTGCTGCTGCTGATGTTGTTGGATATAGCACCCCTCATTTCGAGTCCAACCAAGGGAAGAGGACGGAAAGGGGGAAGGGTCATACTCAGCTGTCGCACCAGCACCAGCTGCAGCAGCAGCAGCAGCACGAGGAAACGAAGCAGTAGCCATCACACTGGCCCCCAGCATGCCTCCCGTCTTCTTTTTCCTCTTACGCCGCCGCTGTAAGGTCTCCAGATGATCACTGACCATCGGCGACTGGTAATCCATGCTTGTCATCGGTGGCCGTAACGCAACAGCAGCAGCGGCGGCGGCGGCGGCAGTAGCACCCACAGCATTACCACCGCTCGATCGTTTGCCGCCTTTGGCGCCGTCTGCGGCTGCATTGCGGCGAAGGCGTTCCGCTTCCTCCCACCGGCCGAGGGCCGCTTTGGCGTCATGAATGGAAGCAGCTGCGTTTCCCCCCTCCCTCCCTCCCCCTAACACTCCTCCTCCTGCATCCCCCTCCCTTCCTTTATCGCATGAATGATGGTGGTCAGAAGCAACAGAAAGGGGGGGGTGTGGGGAGAGGTGCGAGGTAGCGGAAGAAGAGCAAGATGGGGGTAATCCGACAGTTGGAGGACCCAAAGGCTGTCGCTGATGCTGAAAGTAGGAGGAGGAGGAGGAGGAGGAGGAGGAGGAGGAGGAGGAGGAGGAGGAGGAGGAGGAGGAAGAGGCAAACCTGTGGTAGTGCTCGTTACGGTGTGTTCCTTTCAAGCTTCTTTCTTCCTTTCCCTGCCGCTGTACATGCTGCTGGTGGTGGTGGTGTTCCTGCTGCTGTCGCTCCTGGTCCTCGTCCTCCTCCACGTCCTCCTTTCTCGGTGAGTCTTGAAAACGCCAGAGCTCCCGGCGCTTGACCGACACAGCTGGTGCCCTTCCTCCCTTCCTCCATCTTTCCCTCCTTCGTCCTCGTCCTACTATCGGCATCGCCAGCTGCGTCATCAGAGAGTCCGCCGACCGAATGTTCCTGCAGGTAGCAATAGATTCAGCAGCTTCTTCGCTCCCTGAAGGACGAACCAAGGCCTGCCTCGCTGTTCCCCTAACCCCCATCCCTCTCTCCACCAGAAACCCTCCCTCTCCTCCCTCTCCTCCCTCACACCCTCCCTCCCTCACCCTCCTCTCTATCAGCGCCACCGCTCGCTCCGCCCGAAGGGTGCTTTCACGATGGGCTGCTCTTGCTGCCTCCTCGTATCCTTTCCTCGCAGCATACAAAGTCCTTCCCCCCAAACACTGGCTCGACACCGACGCCAACGCTTCCTCCTCTTCCATTCCCATCGCCAACAGCAGTACCTCTTTCAATTCTTCCCTCTCACCCTCTCTCCCTGTCTGCTCGCCCCACCGTGGCTGTATTTCCAGATGACTTTCCGCGCTCATCTCCTCCACTGCCGCTGCTGCTGCTCCAGCCACTTCTGCTCCCGCTGCATCTCCTATTTCTACTCCTCCAACCTCCATGCCCCCACTACCTTTCCCCCCTTCCTCCCCCTCCTCCTCCCCCTCCTCCTCGTACCTCGCCAACGTATCAGGGTTCACCCTCCCCTCGGCAATATCACGCGCCAACCCATGAGCATGCCGTGGTCCCAAAAACCCCAAGTCTAGTTCCAAATGGGCAGGAGCAAAGGGAGTAAGGGGCACGACGCACTTTTCGTCAAGGTCGTACACGTAATGGTGCCGAAAGGTCAGCCGTGCACGGGCGAAATTCTCGATATAGTCGGGAGGGATCACGGTTTTCCCGCCCATGGTCCTGAGAGCCTGCAGGATCTTCTTGTACGTACGATGTTGCCGGACGAGCTTGTGCGCCGTCTTGATGCCAAGCCCGGGGAGGTTGGGCAAGTAGTCACAGCCGGCAAGCAGGCACATGTCGAGAAACATGTTCTCAGTCCACCCCTCGAAGTCATGCTCGTCGTTCAGGGCCAAGTTGTGGCTTTCGATCTCGTGGGCCTTGCCTTCCTTGTCTAGCTTGAAGAGGACCCGTCGGCAGCCGTAGGGGATAGTATCTGAGTCCTCGGTTATCACGATGTCGACCACGCCTTTCCGTGAGAGGTAGGCCAGCTGGGCATCAGCTTCGTAGGGCGCCACCACATACCGCACACCCGCCGCCCGCAACGCCTTCATCAATTCGTAGGCCATCTCATGGGTAATGACAACGGCCTTCTGGAAAAAAGTGCGTGCCTGCCCCTGTTGTCCCTCCTCGTGCAGGGCCAGCGCCTTGGCCCGCGCCTCGACCCGGGCTTGGCGTCGCGCTAGATGCAAGTCGCGCTTGGAGGGGAGGCTGGCCCCGTCAAAAACCAACAACGGTGTCACTCCATGTTCTTGCAGTAAGCGCACTCGTTCCATGCAAAAGCGGATGTACTTGTCCGTGGTCTTGCCCTGCACCAGCTCAGTGCAGCACGTAAAGGCGCCGCGATGCAACCAGCAAAAAGCATCGATACCCGCCGTCGTTCCCCGGTACTCCCGCAAATGCACCGTGTGCGTCACTGATTTAAGCAGCGGGAGCAATCCGGCGATGCCCATATTTGCGTGCTTGCCTCGCCTCCGCGCCCGGGCTGTGTATTGGGGTGGGATAGGGTGGTAAAGGAAGGATGGCGGGAGGGGAGGCGAGTGAGGGAGGGAGTGACGGGGGGAAAAAGGAGCAAAGAAATTTAGGAAAGGCAAATGAGCGGGTCCGTGAAGCTCCGACACTCGTGCAAGTACCGCCTGACAAGATACAAACGGATTGAGGAATGAGCGTACAGGCAGTGCGAGGAACGGCATGGTTGCATTTTTCGTGCCTGCGTTTCGGGCTTTGGGTGAGGAGGCGAGCTTGGCGAAGGGACTCTCGGAGGAGGCAGACCAAACATGGCAGGGTGCTTATTCTTGATAATCCGTCCATTTCACGCTTTGGCACCTCATTCATACACTCTTGTCCATTCTATTTGAGACTGCTGTGTCCGGGTGGTGTATTTGGTTCTGGGGTTGGGGTGGTTGGCCCGAACAATCGACATTTAGACCAAGCATCATCATCCTCATCCTCGAAGCAAGCAGGGCAAGCAAAATCTAGTCACCCGCATCGCCTTTACACCCGCACAGGCTACTCTACGACACGCAGCAGCATGTCGCGCATGATTCGGAAAGGATTGGACACGCTGGGCAAGGCGTTGCGGGAGACCGGTCAAGCTTTGGACCGAGCAGGCCTCGAGGCTTTGGGTACGGAGAAGCACAAGGAGCTTTGTAAGTACTCTTGCGCGTTTGGATCAGTGCATGCTCTTGACCTCGATGTGAATTTATAGGCTTGTAGATGTGCTTGGATTCTACAGGCCCCTGCTAGTGCTCCTGTGCCGTCTCGTGACGTGTATGACAGGAAGGCTTCCGCATCCCCTCCTCTCTCTTCCCCTCTCCCGTTCTCATCCCCTCTTTCTCGGTCTGTTCACCCATCATCCATGTCTGTGCAACAGGGTCACGACACCGCCAAGTCTCCAACCTTTTCGACCAACGCCCGCGCGTCGCCAGCAATGCCTTCGTCGCCCCATCGGCCACGGTCGTGGGTGAAGTCGAGCTCTGGGACAAGGTCTCCATCTGGTACGGCGCTGTCATCCGCGGCGATCGCAACAGCGTCAAGATCGGGAATTGTACCAATGTGCAAGACCACGCGGTTATCACCACAGTCCCCACACTCGATACGGGCTTTCCCGCCAAGGTTGACATCGGACACATGGTCACTATCGGTAAGTCTTTTTTGAGGAGGTGTGATGCTTCTCCCTCCCTCTCAGTGCAACATGTGTCGACTCTACCTTTCTAGTTCTCATTCTCCGGCCCTTATCGTCTGCTCAGTGTTGACGAAATCTCCCTCCCCTGTCTTCTCTCTCCCTTGGCGCTTGGGCGTGACTATCACCTCCGCCACCATCCACGAAAAGGCTCTCATCAGCACCCTCACCACCCTCCCTCCCTTCCTCCCTCTCCTAACCCCGCAGGCCACGGCGCGACCATCACCTCAGCCACCATCCAAGACAAAGCACTCATCGGGATCGGGAGCGTCGTCTCCGAAGGCGCGCTTGTCGAAACCGGCGCCCAGCTCGCGGCCGGTTCCGTGGTCCCGCCCGGGCGCCGCATCCCTGCAGGAGAGCTCTGGGGCGGCAACCCCGTCAAATTTATCCGTAAGCTGGAGGATGAGGAGGTAGTGGCAAATGTGACGGCAGCAGAGGCCTACCATGCCTTGGCTCGCACCCATGAGAATGAGTTCCAACCCTTTGGGGCTGCTTACCTGGACGCGGAGAAGGCGAAGCTGTCTGAGTAGAGGGAGGGAGGGAGGGAGGGAGGGAGGGAGGGAGGGAGGGGGGGGAGGGAGGGAGGGAGGGAGGGAGGGGGGGAGGGAAAGGAGGGATTGTTGCTAGGATTAGATGGTGAGAGTGGTATGCGGAGATGTCCACGAGGGGGGAGGAGGGAAGGGGGGTGGAAGTGAAAGGGAGGACGGGTTAATGGAGGAGAGGCGTCCTGCGTGCCTTTGTCTATGTGTGTGGTTTGGCTGTGATGGGTGGACTGGATAAGTCTGTCCTTGTCTCGATCAGTTGGAGGGAGGCAAGGAAGAAGGAAGGGAAGGAGGGAGGGGTAGTGGGGGGAAAGGAGTCGAAAACAACGAGGCTGATGAAGAGTCGAAAAGAAGAGGGATTAAATGAGCATTAGACAAAGAGGGTTAATAATCCTCGCTGCCGCGGTTGCCGCTGCTACTGATAAATGGTGGTTGGCGTCAGTGACTGGTTCTTTCCTTCCTTCCTCAGCTTCCACCCACGAGGTTTAAGTCCACGCTCTCTGGCTCTCTCTAGAGGGTTCCAGAGCTTTCGTACGACGCGGTCGAAGCCCGTTCACCTTCCATTCTTCTCCCCCATCCCCGAGGGGCTTCTCTGTGCGCCTTGCCCTGCCACGCCTCGCAGTGACGATAGGCTGACGCTCCTCCTGTGTCTTTTTCCTCCTATCTTCTCTCTCTTCTTCCCACACCCGTCAGTTCTTCCTTCCTCCTTCTCTTCCACTCTTCTCTCTATTCATCCTCCATCAAACAACGAAATCCACCACCCACCGCACGGCGGGCGAACAAGAGGAGAAATGCCCTCTACTTCCTCCCTCCCTCCCTCCTTCCCTCTTTCCCTCCCCTCCATTCCTTATGTATAGACTCCTTCGTCCTTTCTTCCCTTTCTCCGTCCCTCCCTTCCTCCCCAGACAGATCTCTTGATGCTGGGCTAAAAAAGCTCAACCCCCTCCAGCTGACTTCAACGCGTCGCGATCACCCTCCCTCCCTCCCTCCCTCCCTCTCAAGTAAACCTCTTGACGCTCGGTAGGATCTCCTCAAACTCGAGCTCACTCCTGTCCGTGGCGTTCAGGTGGATCCCCACTCCAACCAAGGCCCTCTTAATCGCCTCTTTCGACCCGGCATACACCATCTTAGGCCTCACCTTGGCCGTGTCCGGAGCCCAGGACAAGAACACAATCTTGCTCGTTGGTCGACCATCGTCCGTTTCGAACTCCACGTCGATGACGGCGTAGCGACAGTCGCTCTCGGGCAAGTCTTCGGTGAAATCCTTCCAGGATTTCTCTGTGGGGGAAGGAGGAAGGAAGGGAGGGAGGGAGGGAGTGTGCGAAGGTGATTAACGGTGAACTGGAATGTAGGGTATGAACAAACACAGCAATATAGAAATTATTTGTATTACATCCAAACATACTTCCCCAACTCTTCCATGACGTCCATCCATTCCACCTGCTCGCGCACCACCCTACTTTCCTCCCTTCCTCCCTCACTCCTCCTTCCCTTACCCCGGGCGCCTTCCTTCTCGATCTGGATCTTGTCGTCCTTGATCACGTAGATGATGTAGCGAAGATTGTAGGGAGGTCGTTGGAGCTTGAACTGACTGAAGGATGAGCCCACCTCGTCCGCGGCTTCGACGCCCGTGGCCTGGAGCAGGAGGGAGGAAGGGGGGGTGGGGGGAGGATGAGCGGGATAAGAAGAGGTGTGACCAGTCGGCGGGGGTGGGGAATTTTGAGGGGGAGTACATAAGTGGGGAGACTTACCATGGTTGTGTGCTCGAGCAAGATACAAGTCTGTGTCCATGTGGGTGGAAGGGGAAACGTGAGAAGCGCAACGCACTAACTACTCGGTTCGTTGGGATCTCCTGGTGATGATCATGAGTGCGGAGGGAATTTCCCGTCGATTGGCAAGGGCAGCCATTCCCCTCAACACAAACCCATGGCATGCAGTAACCCCCTGCTCTGTGTTGGGTTGATGGAGGTGGAGTCCCAAGGCAGCTTCAAAATCGTGGTGACGGAAGGCTTGCGTTTCTCTCTCCCGTTGCAGGCGACCACTTTCCACTTTTTGAGCGAGAGCACTTGGATGAATGAATGCCTTCCTTCACGCCATGGCCCATGGCCACAGCATCCCGACGGATGACTACGTCGATTGCGGTGCACAGTGATACAGTCTGTCCCTGTCCAGAAAGCGCATTGATTGATCAGGATTCAAAATATGCTTGGAAGGGGGCATTTTCACCAAAGGCTCCGACCATAGAAACACTGTGAACCGTGGTTCCCCTCGGAGGCAACCACAAAGCACCCTGTACACCCCACCCCACATTCATAGCACAAAGTTTGGCGAATAAGAAACGACACACAGCTACTCTTCACTAATAGCTTTGGTTCTTTCTCCGATGGAGACGTAATTGGGTGCTTTTCTTCCTTGCCCCTCGTAGTTCGTTCAGGCAAATAATATATACTCTCTATTCCTTTGTACATCAGTATCAAGCCTTCAAAAGCCACCCATCTCCCCTACTGTGGTCAAAGCCACAACTCAAACAGCAGAGTCGCCCATCAGCTCCCCTTCCACTACACACATGCATACGGCGACCCCGCCAATGGAGTGTTCTCCCCCTCCCCTTCTCCAACCACCTCCTCCCTGTCTCGTTCCAGGCCCCGGCCGTTCAACGTCTCCAACGCCACCGGTGTGGGCGGCGACACGTAAAATTGACACAATCCTCGGTTTTTCAGAAATTCCATCCCAAAGTATGAGGCAAACACCAGCAAGGCCAACGGCAAGGAAACCGCCCATGTCTGCCATGTTGCCGTCAGGAGTATTACCGCGATGAACACAGTCGGCAGGAACATGATAGCCACCGCTCCAGCATTGCTCACTGGAATCCGATAGGGCCGCGGGAGGTCCGGTTGTTTAAACCTCAATACTAAGAAAGCCGCGATCTCGAAAATCTCCGCCAGTGCGTACAAGAAATTGACCAAGACAATGATCCGTTCAAAGGATGACGTGAGGCTAATACCCAACACCACCGTCAAAGACAACAAAATGGGAAATATTGGAGTGCCGTACTTAGATTTTTGTCCCCAAACAGACGGAATCAAGCCAAGCTCAGCCATTCCCATCAGCTGATAGGCGTCCGAACTCATTTCGGCGAGAAAGAGGCCCACATTCGATATCGCGGCGGATAAGACAATCCAGCCCGCGAGCCACCTCCCCCCTACCTCCCTCCCCACCTCTGTGAATGTCCCGTCCTTCCAGTCGGCATAAGAAATAGTGGTTGCAAGCGTGCCGACCAAGATTGGCAAGACATAGGAAACGACGATCAGGGCAATACTCGAGAGCATCGCGCGTGGGTACGTCCAACCAGGATTGCGGACTTCGCCGGCAAAGGAGGCAGCGGAGTCAAATGCGTTCAGATTCCAAAACAAGATGTTGAGCATTCCAAGCCAATCTGAGCGGGTAAGCATGCCAGCCTCGTAAGACCAGGACTGTGTGCGCGACAAATCGAGTTGGAAGAAACCCAGTACGACAAGGATTAAGAAGGGCAGGAGGGAGGCAAAGCAGACGCCCACAGCGACGCGACCGGCCAGGTCCAAGCCACGGTAGGAGAGGAAGGTAAGCATGAGGGTGAAGGAAATGATCAGGAGCTTTTCGAAAGGGGATGGGGAAGGGGAGGGAAGGAAGAGAGGGGGCGTCAGACGTGAGGATGGTAGCGGGAGGGCTCACTGGTTGAATCGTTACATACGCAGAACATGTCCAAGAGCACACACACACTTTACTCTTATGTATCATACCGCTCTAGGCAACGGCAGCGCCAAGCGTGCATCCAGCATGGTGCAGTAGTCGACAAAGAGCACGGGATAAATCGCGTTGTCTAGCACGCCCGACAGCCAGGACAACGCTCCACGCATGTACCCCCACGAAGGATGGCCGAACGCCTCATTCACCCAAGCCACGCACCCCGCGCACTCGGGAAATGCCGAGGAGAGTTCCGCTGTGAGAAGTGCCTCCGGTATTGACCAGACGAGGGGGAAGACGAGATAGCTAGGAGGGGGAGGGAAGAAGTGAGGGACAAGTCCGTGGGAGGTGATTGAAATAGACATGTTATAATCGTTGAGGAAATTCAAATTAGAACCTGTGTCGTAAGTTTATTATTAAAGCCTCTATCCACTCATTTCTTTCTTCTTTCCCCTCTTCCGTACCCGACGATTGCCAACAGCGGTCCCGCTAAAGAGACGATGCCCTCGATTCCAAAGGGTCCGCCACTCGAGGTATAGAATATTAATGCCAGCAAAGGCCAGAAGGTTAAGGGGCGTTTAACAGAACACAAGTCGTCGAAGGCTTGGTCTTTTTTTGGTATGCGGGTGTCGATGTCCGGTGGGGATGTGGCAGACGAGGAGGACGAGGAGGAGGAGGAGGAGGAGGAGAAAGATGAAGTTATGGAGGGATGAGGGCTGCAGGAAAAATGGGGCTTGTCGACGACAATTGTGGCGGTCATACACCCTCTGTTCTTGGAGATAATTTGATCCCCGCTACTGCTGCGCTGGTAGTAGTGCGGCATCAGTTTTGTTGTCAAGGAGGCGAGGAAAAGAAACGCCGCTGCAGCGACGCCAGTGGGAGGACGGAGACTATAAGGTGGAGGGGAAGGAGGACAAGCTGTGGTCCGGCGCCATGTGATGATAGAGATTGATGCTTTCCTAAATCAGCCACCTGGTGTGATAAGTGTCGTGGCCTTATGGTCAGCGTGAAAGCCTTGTGTCTGTCTTGCTTGAGGAAGAGTTTCGTCCTTGTGTGATGGAGTGGCTGGGATAGTCTGCAATAAGATCATGCACAATTTTCATGGTACGGTAAATTATTGGTACCGTGTTCAGAGGCCCGGCCATTATCGTAGACGGGTGATGAGCTCTTCATAAACGGCGAGTCGACGAAGCTCTCCTTTGTCCGCCAGTCTGATCTCCTGTGATTTGCGACTTAGAAAGGACTCCGGGCATGCAGGCTACAGCGCCTGCATGCTTGCCTCTGTGACGTGGGTGGGGTTGAGGTATGCGCCGACGTTTTCTTGCGGTGTTTGCGTTGTCCAAGCCTTGCTTCCATCGTCTTCTGTGCATGGCGTCACTTCAGAAGTTCTTCCGTTGACTCGGAGCCCTTCTTGGTCTTGCCCCAACCGAGCTATAAACCTTACACCCACAGCCTTCACATCCACGCTCAGAGGGCCACATCCGTCACACTGTTGTCCGACTTCGCCGCCTATCTAATCCCGCGACATGTGTGATCCCCTTTTACAGCCATACCAACTCCTCTCCTCGCCCTCGCCTGAGGCGACATGAACGAACACGACCCTCACTCTCTTCCGCCCATCTCGACTACACACACACCCTCGTATGTATACAGAACCAACCACAAGCAATTCTCGTCCACTCTCATGTCCTCTTATCCAGCCGGCGGGCCGCCTCCGCCTGGGGCTCCTCAGCCTCCGTCCCACCCCCGTGACTATAATCCCTCTACACCCGATGAAAAGGCTTACTACGACCAGCTTTTCGTCATTGCCGACACGGCAGCCACGGGCCAGTTGCAGGGGTTGCACGCTGTGAATTTCTTTAAGCTCTCGGGGTTGGATGTGGGGATTCTGAAGAACGTCTGGAGCATCGCTGATGCCCGCCAGCAGCATTACCTCGACCGGGAGGACTTTTATGTCGCCTTGCGCTTGATTGCCATGGCCCAAAACAACATTCCCCCCACCCGCGAAAAGCTTCTCGAGACAGCGGTGATCCAGCTGCCTTATGCGCGTTTTCAGAACGTGCCTCCTCCTGCCACTACTCCTCCCCCTCCTCCTTCCCCTCCTCAAGCCCTGTTGTCTCCTTCCCGGAGCGGACAGGACCCCTATGCGATGTCCGGGGAAGACCGCGCGAGGTACTTGAATCACTTCGCGCCCTACGACACGAATGGGGATGGTTTCGTCGAGGGAGCGCAGGCTGTCGAGTTGTTTTCTCGCTCCGGATTGGACCGACAGGCCCTGGGCAAGGTGTGGGAGCTCTCGGACAACGACAAAGACAGCAGGCTCAATCCCGATGAATTCGCAGTGGCCATGCATCTGATCGTTTGCGTTAGTAAAAGGGGTTTACCGGTGCCGGCGCGCCTTCCCCCCTCTCTCGCTTCTCTTTTAGGGATCAAGGAAGGAGGAGGGGTTGGCAGCCCGGCTGCGCCTGTACCGCCCTCCTCCCCTGCGTCTTCCTCCTTGCCGCCTCGCGTTCAGCAACCACTTGCTGCTTCCGCTTCTTCTCGGAGCATCCCTTCTCCTCCTGTGTCGATCGGTCCTCCTTCTCCCTCTTTGCACGACACCAGCAAGTCCACCTTGGCCGGTACTCTCACCTCCTCCTCCCTCGCTCCCTCGCCCTCCCCCACGACCTCCACTCCCCCGCAGCAGACCAATCGCTCCTCCACCCTCCCTTCCAGCCTCAACATGTCCTCTTCCTCCGCCCCCTCCTCCTTCAAACCCGCCACCTTCCCTCCTCCTGCTCCTCTCCCGCAGACAAACAGCAGCAGCAGCAGCAGCATCAACGATCTCACCGGGGTAGTGAAGGACACGCAGGCCCTCGCTCAGAAATTGAAAGCCGAAAAAATCTCTCTCAGTGCCACTATTGATTCAAACATGGCCGATGGGAAGCGAACACAAGCAGCACTTGTGACGGCTTTGGGCGAGATCACTTCTCTGCAGGGTGAGCTCGCCGCGCTTCGTCAGGCTGCTGCTGCTGCTGACGAGGAGCAGCGGCAGGCATTGCAGAATCTTGGGGGGGCGAGGAAGCAGAGGGAGATGCTGTTGATGGAGGTGGAGAAGGTGAGGGGGGAGGTAGAGCGGCTGCAACAGCAGAAGAGCGACTTGTCTGAAGAGCTGGCCAGTCTGCGGATTCAGGTGGGGGTGGTTGGCGCGGGGGAGGAAGGGATGGAGGCGCTGCGGAAGGACCACGTCGCGGAGGCGGGGATGAATAGGACGGAGATTGTGTTGTTACAGTCGCTGTTGAGTGCGATGGGGAAGGCAAGGGAGGAGGGAGGTAGGGAGGTGGAGGGGTTGGAAGGGCAGGTGGCGGGCGCCAAGCAGGCCTTGGCCCAGGTACAAGCGTCAGTGGTAGCGAAGAAGGAGGAGCTTGATAAGGCACGGGAGGAGAGAGACTTTACCACGGCGGAACGTCACGCGGCTTTGGTCCAGTTGGCGAGCGGAGAGTTGAAGCTACCCCCGTCCAATTGCAGCAGCAGCAGCAGCAACAACAACGGCAACAACAGCAATGGGGAGCCTGCGACTCTCTCTGCCTCCTCAGCATCCTCCCCCAAAACCACAGCTACAGCTCCTTCCTCTTCCTCCATTCCCCCTTCCACCAAGCCCTCGGCCACCTTCGGCTTTGATGAGGAAAGCGATGCCTTGTCTGCTGCCGCTCCAAAGATGATTCCCTCCTCCGTGGGCACCTCCGCTTCCTCCTTCCCTGCCTCCCTCCCGTCCTCCACGGCAGCTGCTACCTCGACCTTCTCAACTTCCACCTCCTCGCAGCCTCCGCACAATGCCTCTCCCACATTGAGTAGCGGCACCCCACCCCCTCCTGCTCCTCCTGCTACCACAGCGACTGCATCAGGAGGAGGAGTGAAGGATGCGTTCAGTGATGGATTTGACGACGATGCCTTCGGCCCTTCTCCCTCTGCTGCTGCTGCTGCTCCTCCCTCCAATCTCGTCAAAAGCAGCAGCAGTAACAGCAACAGCAACGGCTATATGGAGAATGCTACTGTTGGAGATGACTACGACTTTCCTGCGCCGGAGGAGGGAGGTCTAGATGATTCCTTCCCTGCGCCTGAAGAGGTATTTGGGGGAGTGAAGATGAGTGCTCCTTCGACTGCTGTTGTCCGTGCTGCAGCTGCTCCTGCTGTTATTCCTGCTTCCTCTGAGAGAAAGGAGCTGATGGGAGTGAGTGTGATGGGGGGGGGGGGGGGGGGGGAGCAGCAGGACAAGCGATGAGCGACCCCTTTGCATCGGATCCTTTTTCGTTTCCTGATGACAATGCTTTTGGGAATGCCCCTCCTGTCACGGCACCTGCTGGGAATGGAGAAAAGGGGGGGGGTTTCGGTGATGGCTTCGATTCGAGTGCGTTTGATAAATTCTAGATATTGGAAGAAGGGGAGGAACGGGAGGAGGAACGGAAAGAGGGAGGGAAGAAGGTTGGAGAGAGCGGAACGGTGTTATTTTTATAAATTTGTAAACCAATAGAGGATTTGTATTTCAAAAGTAGACGGAGGGCGTCGGCAGCAGGGGGTATGCCATATGAAAAAGGGCTCTACAGCTTGTCATAAAAATCAGACAAGAAACAGGAGCGACGGAGAAGAGGAAAGGAGAATGGAAAAGACCATAAATGAGGACATGGGAGGAGAGCTTCGTATCATTAAATAGAGAAACGAGAAGAAGAATGAAAGACTTGAAATCACTTACATGGAAATCTCGGGGGCTGGAAAGCGAAACTGTCTAATGTAATGCGTTGCAAGGTTTTAGAGGTAGGGGAGGTTAAATTTCTAAAAGTTTCCCGACGCTCAGCGCGCACAAAGGCGCAGTGAAACATGTCCAATGGCAAGAATATAATTTGTTATACTCCGAGATCGGAATCGTTAGTTGATCCTCCGCTTTTTGAATGAGAGGGGATCACCTTTAGGGTGTCTATAGAAGAGGAAATGCCGTCTGTCCACCTTGTGTCGATCTCACGCACCCTCACACAATCGCACAAACACAGCAGACACAACGTGCAGAGGGATAACCAGCCGCTTTCTAAAGTCTGCCACCAGCAAGCCTCTCTTTAGCTACCCTACTGCCATTACTCCCTCGACCTCCCTCTAAATCGACCTACAACCCAACCCGCTCCCTAAAGCATATCAACCATGCCGCCCGCCGCCTACGACTCCCGCCAGGTGCAAATAGTCCTCCAATCATTGCGTGCCCAAGGTATCCTGCAGCCCTCCAAGGCCCGCGCAGGGGAAGACGTGGTGATTGCCTATGACTTGGATGCCTTGCATACGGGGTTCGACAGCCTCGTCAAAGCCTTCCCCCTTCATTTCCTCCACTGCTATGCCATCAAAGCCGCACCCATGGGCTTCATCCTCCAAGCAGCCATTCGGGCAGGGCTAGGACTCGAAGCTGCTTCAATTCTAGAGGTCGAAAGCGCCCTCTTTCACGGCTGTCCCCCGGAAAAGATTGTCTTTGACTCCCCCGCCAAGACCTACAAAGAGCTGGACTTCGCCTTGTCCAAAGGTATTCACATCAACGCCAACACTCTCGAGGAACTTGATCGCATTGCCTCCATCCTCTCAGCAACATCCTCCTCCACTTTTCCCCCTCCCTCCATCGGCTTGCGTATCAACCCCCTCGTCGGCGCGGGTACAATCCAAGAACTCAGCGTCGCCACTGCCACATCCAAATTCGGTGTCCCCCTCACCCTCGACACCTCCTCCTTCTCCTCTTCTTCTTTTCCTTGTTCCTCCTCTTATTTTTCCTTGAGCAATAAACATAAAGTCATCTCCTACTTCCATAAGTACCCCTGGCTGACTGGCCTCCACATACACGTCGGGTCGCAAGGACTCGGGATGGATCAACTAGCACAAGGCGTTAAGGTCCTCATCGCCCTCACAGAAGAAGTAGAGGAATCGCTTTCTAAGAATGGGGCAGAGATGGAGGGAAGGAGAAGGATCACCACGTTGGATATCGGAGGGGGGTTGGCCGCGAATTATCTATCGAATCAAGCCATGCCTACTCATGCGCAGCTGGTGGAGGTTTTGAGGGAGGCGGCTCCTTCTCTTTTCGTTCCGCCCCCACTTTCTTCCTCGAATAGAAACGGAAGCAATGGCAGCAGTGGCAGCAGTAGCAGTGGTCCTTGCGTGAGGGTAGTGACGGAGTATGGTCGCTCCCTTACGGCGAAAACTGCCTGGCTTGCCAGCCGGGTGGAGTACGCTTTTGACAACCAGGAGGAAGACGGGAGGGAGGGACAAAGGGAGGAAGAGGGAGGACGCGGGACGACAGGATTGCGAACGGCAATTCTGCATGCGGGTGCCGACGTGTTGTTGCGCGAGTGCTACGTGCCGGGGAAGTTCTACCATCGATTTACAGTGCACGACAAAGATGGCCACCTGGCCGAAGTAAAGGAAGGAGGGAAGGAGGAAGGGCAAGTGCACGCACGCACCCCTCGCCTTCACAATCTGGCTGGGCCTCTGTGCTTTGCGGGGGACGTGATTGTAAGCGGCATAAAGTTACCAAAAGTTGAGTCAGGAGACTGGCTTGTCGTGCATGATGTCGGAGGGTACACTCTGGCCTTGTTTTCTCGCTATTGCTCAAGAGCCGCGCCAGCCGTGGTTGGGTATAGAATAGGAAGAGAGGGAGGGAATGAGGCAGGGATGGGGGTGACGGTGGAGGTGCTTCAGGGAAGGGAGGCGGGGGAGAGTGTGTTGGAATTTTGGGGGCCGCGAGGGGAGAGGGAAAGGTAGAAGAGAGGAAGGGAGGAGGAGTCCTCGTGACCTGGGTGGCTTGTGTGCACTGTGAATGATTGAGAGTATCATGACGACATTATATTTTTTGTGTGTCAATTTGGGATGGGCGTGCATGAATAATCGTGTGCTTCAAGCTTGTGGTCTAAATCTGTCTGGCTTGTTTTCTTTTTTGTTTCTCGATTCCCTGTCTTTTTGTCTGTTGTTGCTGCTGCTTGTCTCTTCCTCCTCCTCCCTCTTTTCTTTGTTCTTCTTACTCCTCCGTTTTTCCGGTGATAGAGGTAGTCAGCGACCAAGACCACCACGCCAAAGACCTGCATTTCATTCCTCTGCTCGCCACCCTCCGCTCTCCTCTCTCCTCTCGCTGAGAACCTTCGTCTCATTGCCTCATGACTTCCTCTCTCCGTCTTTCTCTTCTTCTTCTCTCTTCCCCCTATCCATTCCCTGTACTTCGCATCCTCTTCCCTCTTTCCCTCATGTGTGCCTACCTCTCCTCCTCCTCCTCACACACATCCACACTTCCCCCCCTGACTCAATTAATACAAATCCTCTTCCTCCTTCCCCCCCTCCCCGCCCTCTGTCCCCTCCTCCCCCTCCCCCTCTCCAAACTTAAACTCCCCAAATCCCCTATCCGCCTTCATTTGCGCATTGAACGCGTCGTACTTTCGAATGTCCGCCTCGCTCACACTCTTCCTCGCCCTCCCCATCGCCTCCTCGAAGTGCAATTTGGTAATGAAGGGCACCGGGTCCTCCTCCTCCCCTTCCTCCTTCGCTTCCTCCAACCCCTCCTCAATCCGCCTCGCCCTCTCCACCTCTGCAAATATGCTCTCTCGAATTGCGTTCTTGGCAGCTCGTTGACAAATCTCTGAAATATCAGCCCCGGAGAACCCTTGGGTGGCCTCGCTCATTGCCTCTAGATCCACGTCAGGGGCGACGGGAGACTTGCGCAGGTTCGCGTTGAAGATGGAGAGGCGGGAGCCAAAGTCAGGAAGAGGAATGTAGACCAGCTGGTCGAGACGCCCAGGGCGCGTGATGGCACTGTCGAGGATGTCGGGTCTGTTGGTCGCCCCGATAACAAAGACGCTCTTCCGGGCACCCACGCCGTCGATCTCCGTCAAAATTTGATTGATGACACGGTCGCCGGCTTCGCTTCCTCCCCCGCCGGAGCCTCGGGCCTTGGCGATGGAGTCCATCTCGTCAAAGAACAGGATGCACGGTGCGGCAGCACGGGCCTTATCGAAGAGGTCGCGGACGTTCGCCTCGGACTCGCCGAACCACATTGTCAGAAGCTCGGGGCCCTTGATACTGATGAAATTGGCGCCACATTCGTTGGCGACGGCTTTGGCCAGAAGGGTCTTGCCGCAGCCGGGAGGACCGTAGAAAAGGACACCACGGGCGGCGGGCATGCCTGAGAGCGGGAGGGAGGGAGGGAGGGAGGGAGGGAGGGAGGGAGGAAGGAAGGGAGATGTAAATGGTACAGGTAATAAATTAGCATGCACTCCTAGAAAGGGGGAGAAGAATCTACAAGAGCCAAAACACACGGAAGGGCTGGAAAGAGGAAAAGAAGGAGGGGGGAGTGGAGGGAAAGAAGCAAGTTCGCACCGAATTTCTCGTATTTGGCTGCGTACTCCACAGGGTATTGGATCGTCTCGGCCAGCTCCCGCTTCACGTCCTCGAGCCCGCCGACATCCTCCCACGTCACATCAGGCACCTCCACTTGGGTCTCTCGGAGGGCGGAGGGGTTGCAGACGGACATAGCGTGCCTGAAGTGCTCGTTGGTGATCATGAGGGAGTCGAGGAGCTTCGCGTCGATCTCCTCGTCGTCAATGTCAATATCGCTGGAGGAGGGAGGGAGGGAGGGAGGGAGGGAGGACGGGTGGGAGGAAAGAATTTGAGGGAAAAGATGTAGGGAGGAGATAAAAGCGCAACGCAAACGATGTCACAAGAGAGTTGAGGTTTAGGCAAGGTCTGGAATGGAGAGGGGGGTTGAAGAAGGGAGGAGGGGAGAAAGGGAGGGCGAAAAATCGGGAAGAGCTCACCCCATCTTCTCTCGAATGCACTGCAACGCCGCCTCCATGCACAATTGGGCAATGTCGGCGCCGACAAACCCGTGGGTGTCCTTCGCGACCAGCGCCAGGTCCATGTCGGGGGAGAGTTTCATGTTTCTTGTCTTGATCTTGAGGACCTCCAGGCGGCCTTCGTCGTCAGGGACGCCAATGTCCAGCTCGCGATCGAAACGACCGAACCGACGCAGGGCCGGATCGATCTGATTAGGGCGGTTGGTGGCTGCCATCACCACCACATTGGACGAGGGCTTGATCCCATCCAGGAGGGTGAGCATCTGAGAGACGATGCGCCGTTCCACCTGGGAGGGAGGAAGGGGGGGAGGAAGGGGGGGAGGAAGGGGGGGAGGAAGGGAGGGAGGAAGGGAGGGCGGGCGGGCGAAGAGGGCATTAGAAGAAATACAATAGATACAGGTAGGTCCTTCTTCTCTCCCTCCCTCCCTCCTGCCCTCCCTCCCTCAGTACCTCTCCTCCGGCTTTGTCTCGTTTGGGAGCAATGGCATCCAGCTCGTCAATAAAGAGAATGGCAGGCGCGTTTTTCTCCGCATCCTCGAACGCCTTGCGTAACTTGGATTCAGACTCGCCCGACATCTGAGAGGGAGGGAGGGAGGGAAGGAGGGAAGCGTTAGCGGAGGGACGGGTGCTAAGTGCATTCTTCTCGGCGCCCTGACAAAGCTGTAAAGCTTGATTCCGGGTGGCCGCCGGGTTTATACAAGAAGAGGAGGAGGAAAGAAGGGAGGGAGTACGCAAGGAAGGGAGGAAGGGATGGATGGAGGACACCATGGAGGAAGGGCGAAATGACATGAAGGTTGGCGTGATTATGTTAAGGAAGATAGGAAGGCTGGCTGGGAAGGGTTTCGGGAAGGAGGAAGAGTTTTTGCACGAGCACCCACCTTGCTCATAATCTCGGGCCCGTTGATCGTGAAGAAATAGGCATTCGTCTCCGCTGCCACGGCCTTGGCAATCATGGTCTTCCCCGACCCGGGAGGGCCATACAGGAGCACACCTCGCGGAGGGGGGATACCTACAGAGCGAAACAGCTGCGGATGTCGCAATGGAAGCTCTACTAGCTCCCTGATCATGGCCAGCTGCTTCTTGCACCCCCCGATGTCGTCATACCCGAGCTCGTCCAGCCTCTCGTCATCCTCTCTATTCAAAGCCTCCTCACTAATCTCAACCTCTGTTTCATCCCCCACGATGCAATATTTCGCCCCCTCACTCTCCTCCCCTTCTTCCTTCCCTCCCTCCACCTCCACGCTCAGCACCTTGAACTCCACCGCCCTCATGCCCCCCCGGGCCAGAAACGTGTCTCCCACCCGCACGGGGCGGTACGTCTCCTTGAAGTAAGGCTCGACAAAGGTCTCAAAAAGGTCGCCTTTCAAGCCCTGGATGGTGTCGGCGAAAGGTACCACCACCACCTTCTTCCCCGTCTTGACGTCCTCCACCTTGGAGAGCGAAATGGCGTCCGACAGGTGCACGCGCAGGTTCCCTCGCACGGTCTTGGTCAGGCGGACATGGGCGTCATCGAGGGTGTCGTCCGGTACAGCCACGCAGACTGTGTCCTTCCTCTTCTTCCCTTTCAGCATGACGAAGTCCCCTTGGAACAGGTCCAGCCGCGCCATAGTATCCTTCGAGAGGGCTACCATGCTGTGGTCTTCATTCACGGCCTCGTCCACGATAAAGCTGTTCTTAACCTTCCGCGGGGTCGGAGCATTTTCTACTATAGCTGGCTTCTCTTCTTTCTCCGGCGCCACTGCGGGGGGGGGCACCTTTTCGGCAGCCGCCGCTGCTGCCGCGGCAGCTTTCTTCTTCTTTCCCGTCCCCTTCTTTTTCCCGACGGGGGCGGCACTGGCTCCGCCCCGGATGAGTTGGAGCCAGCGGGGAGTGCTGGTAGTGGTGGTCATGAATGGGGTGGTGGTGTCGTCGTCGCTGTGTTGGTGTGAACGAGGGGGAGGTGGATGAGAAGGACGAATGGAGGGAGGGAGGGAGACGTGCTCTTGTCATAATGGGGGAGAGGGGTAGGAGGGAGGAAAGATGCTCATGCTGCCATCATCCTGAACGAAAAAGCACACATTATTCATAAACAAAGGAGCATGAACAATATGAGTAAGCCAAGGCAGAGAAGGAGGGACATCGTTCATTCATCCACATCGTCGATCCCTACACGTACCACTGCATGGCGCTGTGTCGAGCCTTGAGACCAAAAAACTGGCTGCCTAAGGAAGAGGGGCCAGAGATGGCAGCCAGTGTCACGGCGCAGCATCCCAATAAGGTAATCAGGTTTAGGATAAGGGGGCTGGAAGTGCTGATGAAGCGCAGTGATGATGATAAGGGTCGTCGTCGTCGTTGTCGCATCCCGCCAGGGGCCATGGGAGTGGGAGCAGGAGCCGCCGCAAGGGTGGCTTGCCGTCTTCTTCCCTCCGTGGGCGCCATGGCCGTGAAGTAGTCGGGAGTACACACGTGAGCTGCTACTCCTCTGGGACCCGTCCTGTTTTTGGTTTCTATGAGGGCAGAGGGTTGGGTTGGTAAAGGTAAAGGATCACGGCCCTGATTGAAGCAACAGGGGATGTGGGGCGGTGCTTCGCGATGATGCAAAAAACAAACCAAAGAACGCATAGAAAGGGTTCGAGATAAACATCGACATAGTGGGAGGGACACGATAGAAATCATGAGCACTTGGTCGCCCAAGCACTGGCTTGTTTGGATTGGGCTCTTTGAGAGTTGCTGTTGCGTCAAGTATGATGATCGCCGGTGTGTGGACGCGAGATGCAAGCCTTGAATAAGCTAGTTTCCTACCGCAAATGGGGATTTCGCTCTTATGAGAAGGTCACGTGCTCAAGCATCTACATCGTAATTGGTACTTTCGTGTCTTTGTGCTCGAGGTTTCGGAATGAAGCGGCACACGCTTTTGATAAAGAGCCTTTCTCAGCCATGTGAGGCAGTGATTGCTCGGGTAGCGCTCTTGAGTGGCCCATTTGACTTTTTTGTTCTTTTGGTATCCCAGTACATAAAGGTGGTGTGGTAAGATGCCCATTTCGAGAGCGTTTGGTCCTTTAAGGAGCAATGACAATTGGACTGATGATTAAATGCGTAATCAAAGCTGGGTAGGTCATTATTTATCAAGAGTAACGCCTCATCCCTCCCGCATCGGCCAATTCCACAACTATTACATTTGATTCCTTTCAGATATGATCTCTCCACCTTTCCAAAGCCACTTCATGCTCTCGATTGTTATAAGCCTGTCAGTATTCCCTGTCCCCTTTCATCGTGGCACTTTCTCTCTATCCTAAATCCACACTTACTTACTCTTCCCTCACCATCTTCATCCGTCTTTAATCAACACCCGAGGCTTGGCAAAGAGCTCCCGACTCGTCCCCACCTCCGTCAAGCGTGCCTCTAAAGCATGCTTCTTTCGAGCCATACTTGGTGTGTCCACTCTCAAGGGGATCTTGAGCAACATCGATTGTATTTCCCGTTCTTGCGCATCCAAGGCAGCAAGGGCTTCGCTTCGTTCTGCATCAGTCAGGAGTCGCATCCCTGGAGGGATATCAGAATGTCGACCTTTCATGGCCGCCCGTCTGAGCGCCTCGGCGGCAAGGCGAGCTTGCTTGATTGCAAGGAGATAGGAAGGAATACGCCCGAAGGCTTTGTGACGGGCGCATCCACCGGTGCTCGTATTACTGCTGCTGTTGGAGGAGCAGGGAGAAGGGGAGGAGGACGAGGAGGAGGAGGAGGAAGAAGAAGAAGAAGAAGGAAAAGAACAAGAAGAAGAAGAGGAAGAAGAAAGCTTTATAGCCGCTCGTCGATTATTGATGATGTGGTTTTTGGAAACCGCGGGACGGAGCAAGGGCACGAAGTCGCGAGCGCGAGGCACGGCGGGCTTGCGTTCCAGATGAGAGAGGGAAGCTGCTTTTGCTGCCTCAGCTGCGGTGGGAGAGGAGAGGAAGAGGGCAGAGGCATGATGTGTCCTAATTTTTTCTCGTACCTTAGTGCTTTGGTCGAGAATGCGTTGTTCGAGGGTGCCACGCTGAAGGAAAGGGGTTGAGGGAGGAGCTGGGTGGATGATCGAGGAGTGACTTGCTGCTGCTGCTGCTGCTGCTGTTGTTGCTGCTGCCGGGGACGTGAATGCAGCCGTAGCGGTGGTAGATACCGGTGAGCCGGATGAAGGCGACTGGAGACGGTCGCCGGATTTATTCTGGATTTTTGGGAAAACGTGACGTCTTTAAAATGACGCTAGCACAGTCTCTTGCGTCTTCCCTTATTCCCGTACTCCCTCCTTACCATGATCGCTGTCATCTTGCTCTCGATGTCCTGGAACCTGTTCATCTTCCATTTTGTTTTGACTTCATCCATTCGCATAATCTCGTCCGTAAACGCACGTTGGCTCCGCACGTCGTCTTCCAGCTCTCGGATCGCTTTGCGGTTTTCTCTCACATAGTCCCGCTTTATAGTGCCAGCGGGTGGGGACGACATAGTTTGTCTGATTTCACCACGCAAATAGTAGGTGGAGATGAGTGGAAGTACTTATGTCAATTATCTGCAATTTCATATGTACCTTCTCACGCCTCGGTGCTGCAATTGCTTGCTGCCGGCCACGAAAAACGAGGGCATATGTAGTATTTGATGGGCCAAGTCAGGCTTGCTTTTCGTCTAAATGCCTGAATGAACCAATATCTAATCGCGTTGCTACACCATCTACGACACGCAGACGTGTGTGGGGAAAAGGTGGTAAGTCTGTGACGGAGTTGTGGGCGTGGCACGAATGAATTTAGGAGATGAACGCAGCACTTTTTTCGTCGTCGTGCTGCTGCAACGGGCTGGCACAGATGTACGGTCCCTAGGAGAAATGTGCGGCACCAAATACAGAAGCAAACGTTTTCTCTTTTCTTACTTTGTGACTGATTCGCTGCCAACCCAAGCAGCATGTCCACACATTTTTTGGGTCGCTTATCGTCGTCCTTGATGGGTCTTCGGACAGGTCGTGCGGATACTTTGGCGTGGGCTACCCGACATCGCCTACCCCACCGCCGGCCCTACCACGTCTATGTCGCCCTTGGCAGCAATCTGGGGGATCGGGCGCTTAATCTACAGCGAGCCGTGGAGGCACTCAATGAGGTAAGGATTTGTTCGGTGTTGGTTTGACCCTTGACCCTTCCTTCCCTTTCTTAGAAACCTCAAAAACCTCCCCACTTCCAAACATAGCCCACCCTGGGCCACGTCCAAGCCACCTCGGGCCTCTTTGAGTCCAAAGCCCAGTATGTGACGGAGCAACCCGACTTTCTCAATGCTGTCTGTAGGATTCAGACGCTTCTCCCTCCCCTGGCCCTCCTCTCTCGCCTCCAAGAGATTGAGAAGATGCTTGGCCGGGTAAAAGGCACTCAGCGCTTCGGTCCCAGAACCTTGGACTTGGACATTCTCTACTACCATGAAGATGACGATCCGTCTAAGCCTATCACCTTCGAGAAGCACGGCGAGAAAAAGGGCTCCGAGGAAGGGTCGCTTTTCGTGCCGCACGTCCGATTGCATGAGCGAGAGTTTGTGTTGCGTCCATTGGCGGAGCTGGCGCCCTCCCTCCGTCATCCCTCACAAGAGCAGATCACTGTAAAAGAAATGCTACGGGCTTGTGCTCGGAGCCGCTCAGAGGATACACCACCCTTGGTAAGGGTGTTGCCATTGAAAAGGCGGAGGGGGGGGGGGAGGGAGAAGGGAAGCCTGCTGCTGCCCCTCGACCCGGCGCATAATAAGACCTCCACAGTAGTGATGGGCATTCTGAATGCTACCCCTGACAGCTTTAGTGACGGAGGGATCGATGCAGAGAGCGTGGAGGCAGCTGTGGAGAGGGCCGTGCGGATGCGGGAGGAGGGGGCCGGGATCATTGACATAGGGGGTGAGTCGACGAGGCCTGGGGCCGATGAAGTGGGAGAGGAGGAGGAGCTCCGGCGAGTGGTGCCTATCATTCAGGGAATTCGCGCGCATGACAAAGACACGCTGCTTTCGATTGATACAAGGAGAGCAGGGGTGGCCCGAGCAGCGGTGGAGGCGGGGGTGGACATCGTTAATGATGTGTCCGGGGGAGGGTTTGATTCAAAAATGTTGGCAACAGTCGCGGCATTGGATGTGCCCTACATAATTATGCACATGCGGGGTACTCCCCAGACGATGATGCAGAGACAGCACAGTACATACAATGAGGATGCTGTGGAAGAGGTATGTGGGGAGCTGTGGGGGGCGGTGGGGAGGGCGGAGGAGGAGGGAGTGAGGAGATGGTCGATGCTGGTGGACCCGGGCATTGGGTTTGCCAAAGGCCTGGAGGTGAACATGGCCTTGCTGCGAGGATTGGACTGTGTGTGTGAAAGGATGGTAGGGCTTCCGGTGCTAGTGGGGGTCAGTCGAAAGAAATTTTTGGGCACACTGTGCGACGAGCCGAGGGCAGAGGAGAGGGACGTGATGACGAGCGTGGTGAATGCGGTGGCTATTTCGCGAGGGGCGGCGATGGTGCGTGTGCACAACGTGCCCATGGCCGTTCAGACCGTACGGTTGGCGGATTCGTTGCGTAAATGACGGTAAAGCGGTCGCGGATGAGATGATTGGGGAACGTGGTAGATGGGAGAAAAATGAAGCAAATAATATAAATTAGATGGATGAGGAATTGTTTATCTGGGCTCACCCGACATTGCAATTTTTCCTCCATTTTTTCGTTGATGCAGCCCCATGGAAGGATCACCAAGTGTCGAGAAGGATTCCCACTTAATGGAGGTCATCAAGTGAGAGGATGAGAACCAGCCATTCGCGATACAGAATCATGGGAACATTTCATACTCCACTAATTTTCTTGAACACAATACCCACACAAATTGAAATTAGCTAAAACATGTGCCCGTCCCGTTTGTCGAAAAGGGAAAGGAAAAGTAACAAAGGTAGGCCGATGCGAAAAGGCATTGACTTCTTTGCCGCTCTTTTTCGATTATTTTACTTTGAGTTTTGCATTCTCTGTCTTGTCACGTGTGTCTCTCGTCATCCTTTTTCATCCCCTGTGCCCTGTCATCTCTCTTATTTTCATGATTATGTGTCAAGCAGAACCTTGCTTGCTTTTTCGTTTGCTCGTGTCCTCTTCCTTCTCCTTTTTGGTGGGATCAAGTGACAAAATTGAGTGCAGGAAGAGCTTTAATTTTCCCCTTAGTCGTCTTACATTTTCTCTTTCCCATGAACATGCACGCGCTCTAGAGCGCGGGAAAAAGGTGATGAAGTACCCACGCACACGACATACACACACTTGCTCATATTTGTTTGATTTGAGGTCCAGAGGCTCAGTTCACAAAAAACAGGCACCGCTTCTATTGATACACCTTCCTCCATTACCCTTTCTTCTCCTCTTCCACCCTCCGCTCCTCCATATCCTTTCCTCCTCCTTTCCCCTCCCTTTCTTCCCTCCTCCTCCCACCTTTCTTCTCCTTCCCTACCAGACAAGAAAATCGAGTTACGCCTTGACCAACTTCCCCACCTCCAGCTCTCCCACTAATCGCACGGGCCCTATCACGAAATCCACTTCCACACTCCTTTCCTCCTCCTCCACCTCTACCACCTTTCCCACACCCCAGGTGGGGTGCCGCACCCTCTTCCCTACCACAATGCCCTTCGGCAGCGTAAATATCCGAGGTGTCCCTCCCCCTCCTGCCCCCTCTCTTCCCTCCTCTCCTCCCACAGCGCTCTTGCGCGGTCGACCTCTGGGTCGCCCCGTCACTGCTGCCCCTCCTGCTCCTCCTCCTGCTCCTGCTGGAGACGCCATCGTGTCCCTATCACCACTGCCACTGCTGCTGCCACTTCTCCCTGTCCCCCCAACCGACGAGCTTGACCCCCCACCACCAGGCGCCGATAGTGGTGCTGACACCATCACCACCCTTGCCGCCCCCACCCCCCCTGCCCCCCTCGCCGCCGCCGCTGACGCCGCGGCTGCATAGGCTTCCTTACTAGTAGCCAATAAGGCCGACCCTTCCTCCTCCAACTGCCTCAAACGCTCCTTGATCTCCAGGATCGTCCCCTCCCTTGCCCTCCGCGCTGCTTCCGTACCCGCATCCTCCCCCGCCCGGCTACTGCTTGGCAACACACCCCCACCTCCCTCACTTCCTCCCTCCTTCCCTCCCTCCCACCCCTCCTCCCCCCCTCCCTCCTTCCTCGTGTTCAAGGTCCAAACGTCTGTCTTCTCCTCCGCTGCTGCCCTCCCCTCGAGCAATGACGCCTGCAGCTGCTTCCTCAGACGGGCCGCCTCCCTCTCTCTTGCCAGCGCCTGAGCTCTTGCCCTCGTCCTCGCCATGGCCCTCTTTCCACCCCCCTCCAGCAGCACGCGCATCATCCGTCCCTCACCCTCTTCCTCACCCCATTCCTCCAAACCCTGCCCCGCTGCCGCCATGGGCAGGAGGGAGGATTGCCCCCTCTTCCTCGCCCTCACTCCATCAGGCCCTACTGCCGTCCCTCCCACCGATGACGACGCCGAGGCCGCGAGGGGCGGAAGCAGAGAGGAGGCAGACGGTAAGCCCCCTCCCCCCCCAATGCCCGTGGATGAGGGCGGAAAGGAGGAGGTGGGCGACGTGTCCGTGTCTGGCACTGCCTCGAAGCTCCCTATCCCTCCGTAGGCTTGCTGCACGTACACGCACACGCGATTGGGGATATCTCGCAAGAAGCTCGCCGGAATCCCATCCCTCCAACCCGACCCTCCCCCTCCCTCCCACTCTCTTCCTCCCCCCCTCCCTTGATAGAACGGCACCCGTCTCCGGTACGACATATGGAGGTGGGTCTTAGCGCGCGTCATCCCCACGTAAAATAATCTCCTCTCTTCCTCCTTCTTCTTCTTCGCCGCCCTCCGCCCCTCCTTCCTCTCCTGGGGAAAGGTTCCTTTCTCCAACCCTGCCATGAACACACAATCAAACTCTAATCCCTTGCTCGCATGCACAGTCATTAATTGTGCCACAGGCCTTCCCTCCTTCCCTCCATCCCCCCCTCCCTCCCCCCCCATCTCATCCGCCATCAGCGCCACATCCTCCAGAAACTCCACCAACGCGCCCCCCATTGCCACTCCCACCCCTCCCTCCCTCCCTCCCTCCCTCTCCTCCCACGTCGCGGCCCCTACTACCATTTCCTCCAAATTCTTCACCCTCTCCTCCATCCGGGGGTCCCTCCGACTCGGCTTATTGTAAAACGCCCGCAGACCCACCCCTCCCTCCCCCTCGCCCTCCACCACCTGATGGAGGAGAGCCGGCACGGACATGCCACACGACTGAATCAGCAGCACGCCCACCAGACGCGCGAACGACTGAAGCACCCCTATCCTTCCTCGCGCCCACCCTCCCTTTCTCCCCCGCGCTTGCGTGGCCAGCAACCGCTCAATGTCCAACAGGCCGCCGGACACCAACGGATCGTCCTCCCCCCCTCTATCCTCTTCCTCCACATCCTCTTTCCCCTTCATCACCCGTTGTTTCAGCTTCTTCATCCTCCCCTCCCTCTCCCCCTCTCTCAGCACCCTCAGGGGCTGCGACAAGGATCGCAACTTCTCTACCAACTCCTTCAACTCCTCCTCGGGCAAGAACGACAATAAGCAGCCCACCGCCGACATACCTGTCCTCTCTCCCTCCTCCGCGCCTTTCCCTTCCTGCGCCTCCGCAGCCGCGAAGGCCATAAAGGCGTCTGCGGTACTCGTCCCTATCTTCCTCGGAGGTACGTTGATAATCCTCTGAAGGCTCGTCACGTCGAAGGGGTTAGCCAACAGCCGCAGAAAGGCCAGGGCATCTTTTACCTCCTTCCGTGTGAAGAAGCTCTGTGACCCCACCACGCGGTACGGCAGGCCCACCCTCCTACAACCCTCCTCCAACGCACGCGCTTGGGCGTTGGTCCTGTACAAGATGGCCAGACTTTCCACCCCTCCCTCCCTCCCTCCCTTCAACAATCTCTTTGCTTCCTGTGCTATGTAGCCCGCTTCCCCCTCCTCGTCATGCGCCTCCACCACCGTCAAGAGGTGCGGGCTGCTCCTTACCCCCCGCATGCCCCCCACCCTCTCCCCGCCCGCCACCTCGTCTTCCCTCCCGCCCTCGCCTTGAATGACGGCTTCGGCCGCATTGATGATGTGGTGGGTGGAACGGTAGTTGGTCTCGAGGCGGCGAGGGAGGGAGTGAGGGAAATCCAGGTGGAAGGACGACAAAGCCCTCTCTCCATCCGCCCCTCGAAAGCCATAGATGGCCTGATTCAAATCCCCAACCACCATGAGGGAGGAGGGCGAGGAGGAGGACAAGGGAGGGGGGGAGGGCGGGCGGGTACACAGGAGGCGGATAATGTCATACTGGACCCTGTTCGTGTCCTGCCACTCATCCACTAACACATGCCGCCACCGCCGCTGCAACACCTCCCGAAGGATCTTCCCTCCCTCCCTCCCCTCCTCCATAAGCAGCTCCCGGGTGAGCAGGAGGAGATCGTCAAAATCCACCGAATTTCGCGCCTGCAACGCCGCCTGGTATGTCTCGTAGGCCCTTGCCAGCAGGGAGGGAGGGAGGGAGTGGGGGAGAGAGGGGTGTGAAGACTCATCCTCTCCCTCCTCCTCTCCTTCGAGGTGACCACGGCGAACGTCGTTGGGGCTCCATCCGGCGTTCTTGGCACTGCTGATGGCCTTGAGTAGCACCTCGCCCTTCACCTCCTCCTCCTCCTCGCCTTTCCCCCCGTCCGTCCCCTCCTCCAACGACAACAACGCCGCTGCCGCCTCTTCTTCCTCTCCCTCCTTCCCTCCTCCCTTTCCTCCTCCCCCCTTGCTCCTTGTCCTCGGCTTGGGTATCCGTCTCTTGATTCTTGGCCCGATCTCCCTCCTGTCCTCATCCTCCTCTTCCTCCCGCAGCACTCTCGGCAACACCTCTTTCATCAGCCTCAAGGCGTCCTCCTCATCATACACAGTGAAGCCCGCGCTCAGTCCGTACCTCCCCTCCAGGTACGACGAGGCGAACTGCCTCAATACCCGCAAACACACCGAGTGGAACGTCCCCACCATCGGCATCCCTCCATCCCTCCCGCCCGCCCCTAACAGCTTCACCACCCTCTCCTGCATCTCTCTAGCCGCCTTGTTCGTGAACGTCACAGCCAGAATTTCTTGTCCTTTCACCTTTTGACCCTCCCCAATCTCCCCCCCTCCCTCTCTCCCTCCCTCAAGCATCAACCACGCTATCCTGTGCGTTAACACTCTCGTCTTCCCTGACCCTGGCCCCGCAATAACTAGGGTCGGGCCCCACCCGCACGTTACAACCGAGCGTTGCTGATTGTCCAGATTCTCAAGCAGGGAGGAGGAATCGCGGGATGAAGTGTTGGGCGCTAGCGGAGTGGAGGTCTGGGTGCTGCTGCTGCTGCCTTTGGCGGCTAGCGCGAAGGAAAAGTGAGAAGGGGAGGGGCGGAAGGAGGATGCAAATAACAAATAAGTCGGGAAGGGGATCCTCCTCCTCCTGCTGCTGCTGCTGCTGCTGCTGCTGCTACTGCTTGTGTGAGAGAAGTGTGATATTGACAGTCCTCCTCGCCCTCCTCCTGGTGCTGCCAGGGGGTGTATCCTTGCTCCCATCATTGACGACGACCGAAGCGAGCCGGGCTGGAAGAGGAGAGGGATGGATGGAAGGGTTGAACACCTTCTACTGCTACTGCTGGTGCTACTGCATGCGGCGTTGGTGTGAAGTAGGCCCGAGGCGAGGGCTGTGGTCAGGAGGACAAGGTAATGGGCGGGTCGCAGGCGTCGTCGTGGCCGCTGGTGTTGGCTACAGAGGAGAAAGTCCCGTGTCTTTCCATCCCCACCAATGTCTCCAACTGCTGCCACTTCTGCTGCTCCTGATCCTGCTATTCTTTTTCTCCTTCTTCTCATGGTTATGTGTGCGCTGTGTTGCGGATGTGGAGTTAGGGGCCGGCGCGTTAGATGGATGTGATGACGATGATGAATTTGCCGTCTACCTTGTGTACGGCCAGAGCGGGAACTACAGCGTCCTGGTAGGAGCCCTTTATTGCCTGCGTTTAAAATGGTACCAATTTGAGCGTGCGAGCAACGTGTATGGTAAGGTGAGAGTGGGATCCAGTGTAGTGTGAGGTTGGTGTGGCGCGCACACTACCTCGCCGACGACGATGGCTTGGTGAGTGGAGAGCTCTGAAAGCACACACGTGTCCTCCGCTACATGCTTCCACGCTAACTCATCAAGACTCTATACGCAAGCACAGCATGCCCATGCACAAGTGCGTGCATAAGACGCTCAAAATGGCCTGCTTTTCCCTCCTCTGTGGGTGACATTTTAGGTTCTATACTCGCCTCCTCGTCGACCTCCTGCCTCCACATCCCACAGCAAAACGCTCATTAAATGAGACAGGCACCCTTTTGGCGTCCCAGTGCTTAGCAAGTGTCTCCGTTGCTCCCTTGAGCCCTGGGCATCTCTGCCTATCCTTGCCGGCACTCTTTTCATAGAACCTTTTTCATTCATATCTACACACTCCCTTTCTCGTATGCCCAATACGACGACCATAATATGCAGGAACGCATGCAAAGACGGGCCATTCTCTCCCCATTGCTGTCGTCCGCCACCCCCATAGCAGCCAGCCGCCACCTCCGCCACTGCCCGTGCTGCCATCACATGTCATCCTCTTCCAGCCCTCCGGCATCCCTCCCTTCTCCCCTCCCGGACGACCCTTCCCTCACCCGCGCCTACATCACGGCTATTCACACTCTCAGTCCGAGTGTGCGCCAACTTGATCTCCACATTCTGTGTGGCAAGAGCAATTCGCCTCGGGCACCCTTCTCCTTCCTCGCCGGACAATGGGTTGACTTATACGTTCCAAATCTCCGACACTGTGGAGGATTCTCCATGATCTCCTCCCCCGAATCACTCCCTCTCCTCTCACTTGCCATCAAAGGCTCCCCTGCTTCCCGCTCTATCCACGCACGCTGGGCGCACACATCAGAAGGCGCAAAGGAAGGCGATGTGGTCGGCCTAAGGGTAGGAGGAGGATTTCACTTTCAAATGACGGAAGAGCACTGGATGAAGGGGACAAGGCTGGTGCTGCTTGCGGGAGGGGTGGGCATTAATCCACTCATGAGCATTTTGGCGCACGTGGTTGGGTGGGTGGAAGAGAGGGAAAAGCAGCAGGAGGGTGGCAAGGAGAAAGAGGAAGAGGAGGAGGAAGGGATAGAGAAGGACAAGGGTAGGTTTCAGGTGTCTCTCATTTACAGTGCAGCTATGCGAGCAGAGCTAATTTTTGAGGAACAGATAAAGGAGTGGACAAAGATGCATGCCTCGTGGCTGTCCGTGTTGTTTATCGTGACGAGGGAACTTGGAGGGGAGGGGGCGTGGGACGGACGGAGGGAGAGAATGGATGGGATATTAGTGTGGGAGGCCGTTGAAGGAGAAGAAGGGGAGAGAGGGAGGGAGAAGGCATTGGTGTACATATGTGGGCCGTCGAACATGACAGATGAAATGGAGAGGATCCTGATTGGTGGGGAAGAGGAAGGAATGGAGGGAGGGAGGCGTTTGAGGAAGGCGCAGGTGGTAACTGAGAAGTGGTGGTAAGGGTAGAAAAGAGAAGCGAGTGGTGTGAAGTAGTTCCCCTAAAATCACAATGAAGTCAACGAAAGGTCAGACAAGGAGTTACTTTCGGCTGCCTCACCACCACCGTTAATTCAATTTTGGTCCTATCGGAGATTATCAGATCTGAACGCATCGGCAGGACAAGAGGTGGCTCTCGGGTGGGATTGCAAAAAGATGCCGGCCTGGGTGGACGAGGACCGAGGCTCAAGGTCCAGACAGGAGAAGGATGGACATCAGTCAGCGAAATGGTTAGATAGACCCAATATAAGACGATTAAAGGATTCTTCGCCGCGCAGAGGCATCTCCTGCGCCAAGGGCCATCCGCATCTCGAATTCATCAGGGTTCTGCGAGCTTGTGGCGTGCGACAAAGCAAGCGTCACATTTTACCTGGGTTGACCACGGCACACGGATGAAAGGCTTGGGTCACGGGAAAAAAGATCTGTAATCACCGGGTCTGTAAACGAAGGACTGATATCCAACTGATCCCCGCACAGCTGTAAGACCTACATATAATCCAGGAGGCTGAAGGATCCTATACGAAATTTTTTTCGTCCAAATAATCAAAAGATTCAATACCTGCAAAACTGGTCCCGAGGCAAAAGAAAGGTCACCACCACCACCACCAGCAGAGCATCACCACCACCACCACCACCACCGTTGCCATCACTACAGTCTTCTTTGCGTCCCTTGGGCGTACCTTAGCTGGGTTTCAACGAAAAGGAAACACAACTTCAGTTTGCCAGTTGTGTTCTATGTTCCCTTTCTTTTTCCTTACTTGTTGAAGGGGGTTTTGTGGGCATGGTTGGTACACTGTGCCTCTTTGATCGCATAGTTGGGCTTCTTCAAGGTCGATACGTGTCACTGTGCCTCTTTGATCGCATAGGTAGGCTTCTTCTTTACTGCCTAACTCTTATCTTATTTCTGGGTACTCTAATCTTATTTCTGGTGCACTTCATGTACCCAATATAAACATGCCAATTTTGACCGCAGGGTGAATTCGGGGTTGAATTTTTGCTCAAGAAAGCACAAAGCATTTGCCCGCCATCCTCTCCATCCTGGCCGCTCTGCTTTGCCCGCCTTAATCCTCCAGACACCCGAGCCGGCCCCAAATGCGGACCCTAAATTCGAATACCTTAAAGGCAATCGCTTTTACGATCCTGAAGGGCCGCTTTTTGCTGATTTGGAGGGATCTTTGCAACCCTCAGGTGTATGAGGGTTGCAAAGTTATGAACGCAGGGGTGCTGGACGTAAAAACGCAGTCTGGCGCCAAAGCAATGCTGGAGAAGATAGCGGACAAGTAGACATGCACGATGCAAACTACCGCAAAAGCCCTCGGGCAGGACCCGGATCTCCTATTTCTGCTATTGGTGGGTCCAAGTCTGCCGGATTGAGAATTCGGAGGGCCAAGCGCGCCACTAAAAGCCTAGTGAAAAGTGTTGCAGTGATTAGTGCGCAGCGAAAGCACACACCCCGTACAGTTGGACCTCTCACCCGCATGGCCAGATCGGCGAGGAGGAGTGCCACAGCAGCTACATGCTTGCACCACGTCTGGCCATGCCGAGCGCTTGGCGCACCTGTTCCCAAGGTAGCTTAGGAGGGACAAATACAGGAGCCAGCAAGGCCGGCAGTGTTGTAGTGGATGCCGATGAGGCACGGGGTTGTTTTATGGTTGGACTGGCTCTGATACTCATATGTGTAGCTGACAATGCCAAAAATGATCCACTCTGAACAATGCTCGGGCAATGCGGCCCACAAAGTGGGTACGGTGATGTTTGGTGCGCAACGGTAGTATATGTAGGAGATGGCAAGCCCCAGCATAAAAATATCAGACGCTTCGATCATCGTGTGCTGGTAGGAGCAGCCTGGATAAAATAAATGGCAAGTTGCAATCAGTAGCATGATACAATGTGGGTACCTTGATATCGGCAGCACCGTACGGCTATACACCGAAATCATATGTGAGTCTTACAAACCCCGGCACTATTTTCACTTCACGAAAAGGGAATACAAGATGGGCTCACCTAAGAAAGTGGCCATGCAGGAAGTTGGAAAAAGCGCCGTGCGTAGAGAAGCCGGTAATAACAAATGGAGTGTTCTGTGTCAGTCCATGTGAGGAATCACAGGGCCCTCCGTTCTCAGTCTTCCACATGGCACCATTACAGGAATGTGATATGTTTGTAGTTTTCCATAGCCTCATTCTTTTGACTTGACTGAAGTCCTACAAGCTCTTCTCTGATACCCATTCTCATCTTCGAGGAGGGAGCAAGTCTACACCCAATTCAAGGACGCCAATAACAAGCCAACCTCGTGCACATGTCCTAAGAACACGAGGCCCACAATACCCTTGTGTGAAATCGTATTGGTCGGGGGATCGATCCGTGCCGAATGTACCTCATACATCCTCTCACCTGCCACCACATCCTCCTCCCCTCCCTCCCCTGCCGCATGTGGGGTGAAGCCAACAGGAATAATGGTGAAGTCAAAAAGAGTGCGCATTGGATGGAGGGAGGCAGCCCCGCTCCCTTTGGCACAGATCCAGGTGCCGGCGTGGTCAGTGATAGCCAGCGAGTGGGGAGGGACAGGCCAGCCTTGCGCGGCGTCTTGACAGTGACGTTCGGTTCGGGCTGAAAGACAGAAGGAAAAGTGTATGGGATAAATACAAAAAAATAGCGAGATGGGTTTACATCATGATAAAAAAAGAGAGGAAGGGAGACAGGCAGGGCAGAAGGGAGGGCGACGCCCACCTGACGACTCATAGATTAGGGCCTCACGCCCAGTCCTTTGATCGATGGCAGTCACACGGATACAAAGCCCGTGCGTGGAGGAGCTGCTATAAATGAGTGGGTTCGGAGGATGGGAGGAAGCGAAGGAAGGAGGACCAGTGGGGGACAGAAGATGATCACATGGTCTTTGTGGCATACGATCAGCGATCAGCATGCGAAAGAGGGCTTTCGTACGATAAAGGAGGAGTGAAGAAATTGAAAGAGGCGGATGAGCAGAAGCACCTACCGTTGGAAATACCGCCTTATATCATCAGCCCCCTCTCCCACCCCTGCTCCCGTCCCCGCTGCCCCTCCTCCTCCCTCATGACTCTCACGCGCTCCACATCGGGTCGAGGCCGAAAAGGGAGTGGTCGCAACAGAGGAGCCTGCGCCCAGACGGAGAATAGTCCTGTGCTCCTGATGATTGTGCCACTCCTGATAGACTAGCTCCCCTTCGCCTGAGAAGAGAGAAAGGCCATCGCGTCGGTCGTGCATGTCGAAGCGGAGCCGGTACCTTTACGGACAGAGGAATGGAGGGGAAAAGAAAGGCAGGGAGGGATGATTAGGTGAGTATTGTCTGAGGTACACGGAAGAAAAGAGAGAGGCATCACCCCCTTCTCCTACTGTTTGTGCCCCCTGCCTCCCTCTCTCCCTCCCTTTCTCTCCCTCCTGCTTCCCCCGCCTCTTCCCACCTGGCTTGCCACTGTGGCGTGACTATCAACAAACCAGGCTCCACAAGCCCTCGACCGCGATACACACACACGCCATGATAGGTCCTCTGCCCCCCCGCAAGGGGACGAGGAGGACACCTAGAGGATGCCAGGAAACACCGAGTCACTGGCCACAAGGCCGAGACAATAGGGGCCCAAAGCTCATCGACAGCGGCAAGAGAAGCCCACCTGGAGGATACCTCGCGGAGAGACCCCAACTGCTCGCGCGCATACCTGTGCGAACCAACGAATGCACCTTCCTCTCTCCGTACTTCCGTCCCGCCCCTCCTCCCGTCTTCGTCATCCTCTTTCTCTTCATCCATTTCGGTGCTCCTGCTGCCGCTAAGGAATGTGAATATTTTGATGAGCACTCCGTCGGGCAGGAAGGCAATGGTAGGGAAAGAGTGGGGGGATGCAATAGGGCATCTGATGTAGTGGTTGTAGTGGTGATGGGGAACACCGGATGGAGGGGACGAGGGACCAGCCGTCGTGGTGGGTTGTGTGAGTTGCGAAGGGAAGGAGAGCGGGGCAAGAGACAGGCTCTCCATCGCGGCCGTATTGTCATTTCCGACATTCATGCCACTTCTGCTTGTGTTTGTAAACGGATTCTCCGACGAGGCCCGGAAGACGAGAGGAGCGAGCTCTCCTAACGCGAAGCAGGCCTCGCGCAGCGTCGCGACATTGGAGGGAGGGAGAGTGTGGGCGTGAAGAGATGAGCGCACCGCGTCGCCGTGCACGGCAAGGAGGAATGTTGACACCCGCAGGGATGCTAAGAGGTCCGCGTAAAGCGGTGGTGGTTCTGAGGCCATACCGGCTTCGTGCCGTTGGCGAGGCGGCAATGATGACGAGGACGGGCAGATTTCTTGTCCTTGTGGTGGCAATACGAAGATGTGTTAGATGGGGATTTGGGGATTGCGTCTAGCTGGTTATGGGAGTCGAAAAAATGAGTTTTTTTTTGGGGGGGGGCTCGGATTACGAAATTGCTCCAGGAGCATATGATGACTGTCCCCTTGCCTACCCTGCTGGTGTCTCGCTTGAAAACCTCACACACACCAAGAACACAAACACACTCAGCATCTCCATACAGAGAGCCACGGAGGATCTACACCTGGTCCCACTGCACCGTACGTCTTTTTGTCTGATTCTGTTTCTGCTGGCCTCTACGGTATTTTATGGACCACCACGTACTAAAGTACCCACCTCATGAACTTCTCCTCAAAACATACACAGAGGCCGCAAACACGCACCATGACACTCCAAGACAGAGCCACCACCATTCTCTGGTGCTTTCTGCCTTTATTGCTTTTGGGTTGCCGGGCATTTCAATCGATCTTGGACAATTCATCCTCGTCCACCCCTTCCTCCATGTTCGCAGCAACACGAAGAAGAGGGAGGAGACGGAGACCAAGACAGGGGGGAGGACAACAGAGGGAAGGTGAAGATCTTAAGGAGCAACTGCTGAAAGGGTAGGTGGGGTTGCGCGGTGCGGGAGTGGCAAGGCGCATTTTGTAGCTTCTAACAACCTTTTTAAAATGCCGTACCACCCAATCGCATGCTCTCACAGCAGCAACAGCAACAGCAGCACCCCTCAAGACTCCTCGTCATCCTTCTCCTCGTCTTCTTCTCCCTCCTCCTCAACCTTCTCTTCTCCATCTACTCCTGCCTCTCCAGATGCCACCCGCCCCATTCCTCTGTACACGTCCGCGCTCTGGTGGCGTCAGAGCCTTGGAGCGCTGCAGCTCGCCTTCCATTTCACTCTCTTCACTTATCTTCTCTGCGTGCATCCTCCGCATGGCCTGGACGTCCCCCAGAAGGAAGAAGTGGGAAAGAACGGGTGGAAAGAAGCGGCGATGCAGCACGGCGCGGCTGCGACAGTTTGGCTCCTGCTGGTGGAGGTGGAAGAGTGGAGAGCGAGGAAGGGAGGGAGGGAGAAAGGGCGGCTGCTGCCATGGTGGGGGATGATGGGATATGCCCTCGCGGCAGTTGCCTCGGCCTTGCCGTTGCTGGACGTGCTGGTGGACGGGGACAGGGAGATGATACGCCGGTGCGTGTTTTGATGATTGTACACCCCTTCCTCCTTCCCTCCCTCCGTCCTTCCCTTCTGCTAGTCAGCTTATGTGTGTGAGCAAAAACTCGCCCTATTTTCTTTGCTCCATCTCTCCTCCTCCTCACGCACCTCTCTCCTCTCCCTGTTTTGTATCCATTTACTCACAGCCTCCCTCTTTACGCCTCCACTTGGAACCTCCTCCTCCTGCTCCTTCTCCTCGTCCCCCTCGCCCTCCACGCCTCTCTTTCTCCTCTCCCTCCTTCCCTCCATCCCCCCCCCTCCGAGTCTTTCTCTCCCGAGCAGTTTTCCTCTCTCTCCTCCTACGCACTCTTCACCTGGTTTCAGCCTGTCATTCTCAAAGGGTGGAGGAAACAGTTGGACATGAGCGACCTTCCTCCCTTACTTCCCAACGATGGTAGCGCCGCCGTTTCTGCCCGCTTCGCCCCCTTGGTGAAAGCCGAGGAAGCGCTTACGGGAGGGGTACCTGTTCCTACACCTACTCTTCCTCCCACCCTCCACGTCTTGGAGGCGAAGGAGGGGATGGACGGCCAC
This sequence comes from Nannochloropsis oceanica, assembly GCA_004519485.1. Taxonomy (NCBI): domain Eukaryota; class Eustigmatophyceae; order Eustigmatales; family Monodopsidaceae; genus Nannochloropsis; species Nannochloropsis oceanica. The sequence continues at coordinate 520,985 of CP038120.1, forward strand.
ATGTTGTCTCCTCCCCCTCAACGCTGGAAAAGCGAGAAGCAGGCCGCCCTCCTCCCCGCCCTCGCTCCCTCCCACGCTCCCCCACACAAGACAAAGCCCCGAAGGAGGTGGAGGGGTTTGACAATCACCCTCCTCCTATTCCGACTGGCGCGAGGGGGCGTGGTAGTGCAAGCGCTGTGGCAAGCCGTTGGGTCCCTGGCAGTTTTTATTGCCCCTCTGGCCTTGAGGCGGATCGTGGATTTCATCAGCCACTATGCAGGGGAGGGTAGGGAGGGAGGCGAGGGAGGAGAGGGAGAAGAGGAAGTGGAGAGAGGGGAGAGAGGAATGGAGATTAGCGATGGAGGATCACTATCTTCTCATGCCCTGCCCTGCCCTGCCCTCCCTCCCTCCCTCCCTCCCTCCCTCCAGGCTCGGAGGTCGTCCCCATCCCCGTACTGGTGGCGACGGCCCTCCTCTTCGTCGGCCCCGCCCTCCAAGGCATCGCGGACGGGCAGAATTTCTTCTTGGTAAGGAGGGAGAAAGGAGGGAGGGAGGGAGGGGGTTGAAGACGGGAGGGTCGAAGGGGAGGAGAGTGGAAGGGGGTGAGAAATGGCAGCAGTGACAAAGAAAGGAGAGGGAATGGAGGGGAGAGCAACCTACCTGCATGCTCGTGAAACAGGCTCCCTCCCTCACCCCCTCCCTTCCTCCCTCCCTCCCTCCCTCACTTCTTCCTTCCCTCCTATCTTGCAGGGTCGGCGGCTTCTTGTCCGCTACCGCGCTGCCTTGATCGACCTCATCTTCCGCAAGGCTCTGCGGCTGGACGTCTCGGCCGGCAGCGGCTACTCCGTCGGGGAGCTGACAAACCTGTGCAGCGTGGACGCCAATAGCACGGAGGTCATCTCCTACTGCCACTTCCTCTGGTCCACAGTGCTGCAGATCGCCGTATGTGTGACCTTGCTGTTTCACGTGCTGGGGGCCTCAGCTTTCGCTGGACTTGGCTTCATGGTGGTCAGGTGCGGGGCGAGGGAGGGGGGAGTCAACGAAAGAGGGAGGGAGGGCGGGAGGGAGGGCGGGAAGGCCGGGCGTTGAGTCATGTAGGTGTTTGTCATGTGTACCCTCGTCACTCATTTTGATGTTTCTCACATTCGGTGCTGCGGCCCCCCTTCCTACCCCTCTCTCTCTCTTCCTCCCGCCTTTAAAAGCCTTCCAATCACCGCCTGGGCCTCTCGGCGCATCCAGCTCTACCAGACGCGGATGATGAAGAAGAAGGACGCGCGCATGTCGGTCATGAGTGAGATCTTGCAAGGTAGGGAAGAGGGAGGGAAGAGGGAGGGAAGAGGGAGGGAAGAGGGAGGGAAGAGGGAGGGAAGAGGGAGGAAGGAGGGAGGGAGGAGGGAAGAAAGAAACACACCCTACTACGACTGTCTCCAAGGTAAGGCGGGAGGGAGGAAGGGAGGCAGGGAGGGCAGGGAGGGGAGGAAGTACCGCAGAGACCTCCACCAGCAGGTCTTCTAGACGAATCCTAGTTTTCCTTTTCCTCCTCCAGGTATTCGGATCCTGAAAATGTGCGCGTGGGAAGACGAATTTCTCAGGCGTGTGACCGAGGCGCGGGAGGAAGAGGTGATGGAGCTCCGCCGCTTTGTGTACACGCGGGCAATCATCATCATTACATGGGTGGGGAGGGAGGGAGGGAGGGAGGAAAGGAGGGAGGGAGGGAGAGAGAGGGCGTCTATGAGAGGGGTGTACGATCAGTCGCCTGATGCGACATGTGTAATGCAGGGATGCACAGCACGCTCACTGTCCATCACGTTTCTGTCCTCCGTCCCTCCCTTCCCTCATTCTATTCTTCCTTGTTAACGATCGAAACAGGACGCGACCCCCACCCTGGTGGCCCTCTGCACGTTCCTCTTCCACACCCTCGTCCTCGGCCGCACTCTCAGCAGCAGCGACGGCTTCTCTGCCTTGTCGCTCTTCGACCTCCTGCGCTTCCCACTGGTACATCCACGCCCTTCCTCCCTTCCTGCCTACCTACCTGCCCCCATTTTTTTACTCAATCCCTCCCTCCCTCGCTTCCTCCCTTCCTTCCAAGGTGGTTCTTCCCGACATGATCAACTATTGCAGCAAGGCTCTCGTTTCCTTCGGCCGCATCGAGGACTTCCTCTCGCGGCCCGAGGTGGCCACCCCCCCTTCCTCCCTCCCATCCTCCCTCCCTCTCGGAGGCGCTGCCATTGAGAGTGCCTCTTTTCGATGGGGCGGGGCCACGAGCGAGGAGGGGGGGGAGAAGGGGGGTGAGACCACATTCTCATCACTCACCTTACAAGGTACTGTCAAAATAAATGAAAGCGCCCGTCTCTTTCTTCCTTCCTTCTCTTCCTCCTTTCCTCCCTCCTTCTCTCCTTCCCGTCAGCCAACCAAGATCTATGACACTCGTCCCGAGGAAAGCAAGCTTACACACCCCCTTTCTCTCCCTCCCTCCTTCCCTCTCTCTACCCTTCATCTAGATATCACCCTCTCCATTCCCCCCGGCGCCTTCGTCTGCATCTACGGACCTACGGGTGGGGGCAAGACCTCCCTCCTCCTCTCCCTTCTCGGAGATATCCCTCTTATCTCCGGCCACGTTTCCGTCAACGGCCAAATCGCCTATGTTCCACAAAAAGGTACATCTCTCTGCTTTTTCTCTCCTTTTCCGTTCCAGTATTAGACGTGGCTGCGGAAGCATAGTTTCTCAGCTCCTTCTCTCCCTCTCTCCCTCCCCCCCTCCCTAGCCTGGATCCGGAACGCCACGGTCAAAGATAACATTTTATTCGGCCGCCTTTTTAACGAAGACGCTTACAACCGCACCCTCGATGCCTGTGCCTTGCGCCGTGACATGGACGGGTGGCCTGCAGGTACGTTTTGGTCTTCCCTTCCTCCCTCCCTCCCTCCCTCCTTTGTTCCCTCGCACATCCGTAGCCTCGACGCATACGTGGCTTTCCTTCCTCCCTCCCTCTCTTCTTCCCGCCCTATTGTTTTTTGTCAAAAGCCACACACATGAGAAAGTAGAAAACACAGCAGCATACACACTTCTAAAATACCTTTCCTCCCTCCCTCCCTCCCTCCCTCCCTTCCTTCCCAGGGGATGGAACCGAAATCGGTGAACGGGGCGTCAATATGAGTGGGGGTCAGCAGCAGCGTGTCAGTCTGGCCCGAGCCGTGTATGCCTCTTTAGTGGGAGCCGCCGATTTGGTCTTGCTGGATGATGTGCTGTCTGGTATGCTCTCCCTCCCTCCCTCCCTCCCTCCCTCCCTCCCTCCCTCCCTGACTTTGTGCACTTCACTCTTCCGTAATGCTGTACCCCTCCGTTCCTCCGCCCCTAATTCGCCTCCACCCCTCCCTTGCAGCCGTGGATGCCCACGTCGGAGAGCACTTGTTCCGAGCCTGTCTCGCTGGCCCCACCGCAGCCCTGGCAGGGAGGACGCGCGTCCTCGTCACACACCAGGTAAGCCCGCGCTCCCTCCCTCTTCTTTCCTCCTTACCATCGACATCTCCTCTCTCTCCATGTCCCTCCCGTCGAACGAAGCTCATCGCCCTCCGCTCCCTCCGTTCCTCCCTCAGGTCAGTCTCACGTTGCCCCTAGCGGATTATATCGTCATTCTGGGAAAGGACGGAAAGGTGGCGGTCCAGGGCAAGAAAAAGGAGGTCTGGAAAGAGGGCGGGAAAGAGGGAGGGCGGGAATTGCTGGCGAGGTACGGCGTGGTGGACGAGAAGGAGGATAAGGTGGAGGTGGAGGAGGATGCTGAGGGCGAGGAGGAGGGAGGGGTCAGGATGTGTGAGGCGAATGGCAGGAGCAGTCGCTCTACGCCTTCCTCCTCCTTTTCCTCCCCCCCCACGACAAAGACGCCTGTCACCAAAAAGACGGGAGAGAAGAAGGAGGGTAGGAGGGAGGGAGGGGTCCTGGTCGAGGAGGAGGAACGGGAGGAGGGGGCACTCAAATGGCCGACCTACCGCGCGTACTTCTCAGCGATGGGGGGGGGGCTCCTCGTCGTCCTTCTCCTCCTCCAATATATCGGTGTGGAGCTTCTTCGATTTTTCCAAAACCAGTCCCTCGGGCACTGGGTTGACCGCCTTTCCTCCTCCTCCTCCTCCTCCGCCGCCGCCGCTGCCTCCCCCTCCTCCCTCCAGGACGCCCTTCCCTTCCTCTTCATCTGCGTCGGTGCCACCGTCCTCATCCTCCTTCGGGCCGTCCTCCAGTCCTGGTCCAGCCTGCGGGCCTCCGTCTCCATCCACTCCGCCATGGCTGCACGTGTCTTGCGAGCCCCGCTGTATTGGTTCGAAAGGACGCCCGTGGGGCGGGTACGGAGGGAGGGAAGGGGGAAGGGAGGGAGGTCATCGACAGTGTGTGAATAATAAGATCGACAGATGCCTCATCTCAACTTGTTATTCTCTCTCCCCATCCCCTCTCCCTCTCTCGTTCCTACCCAGGTGCTCAACCGCTTTAGCAGCGATGTGGAAACGCTGGACAAGAATCTGATGGACTCGCTAGGTTGGTGGGAGGGAGGGAAGAAGAGAGGGAGAGAGGGAGGGGTGCGTGAGCAGCCTACAAGGCTTTTATTTCTCCTCTACCCGCGCGTGGCAGGCAAAAGTTCACCTTCCCTCCCTCCCTCCCTCCCTCTCTTCCTTCTTCCTTCCCCTCCAGGGTCCTTCGTCGAGTGCTGTCTCAACGCGCTGGCGGTGGTCGGTGTCATCGCATTCAGACTCCCCATCCTTCTGGTGGGGCTGCTGCCGCTGCTTTTAGTGGCAGGCGTAGTGGCACGCTTGTACTTAACCTCGTCACGGGAAATGAAACGGTTGGAAAGCAACAGGTAGGCAAGGCGGAGGAATAGAGGGGGATGAGGGGGCAAAGAGGAGGAAGGAAAGCAGGAGGAAGGGGAGGATAGTACGACAAGAGAGGTTCATTGGATGAAGCAGGTGGGTCTTTCCTCACATTACTTTTTACCTGTCCCACCCGCCCTCTTTTCCTTCAACCCTCCAGCCGCTCGCCCATTTACAGCCACTTCTCCGAGACCGTCACCGGCGTCACCACCGTGCGGGCCTTTGGCGCCCAAGATCGCTTCATCGACGAGAGCCACGCCAAGGTAGGCTTCTTCCTCATCTCCCTACCTCCATTCTCCTAAACCCTCATTCCTCTCTTCCTCTCTCCCTCCCTCCGCCCTCTCTCCCTGTGTAGGTTGACTCTTACGGTCGCGTTAATTTCTACCTGTGGACCGCAAACCGCTGGCTTGCCGTCCGCCTTCAGCTCCTCGGGGCGACTGTCACGGGGATGGTGGGCATTTGCATCCTGGCCTCCCTCTCTTCCTCCTCCTCTTCCTCGTTATCCTCGCTATCAGGAGCAGAGGCCGGATTGGTATTGCTCTACGCGATGCAATTCTCGTCGGCCTTGAACTGGTTGATCCGGAATCAGGCAGAGCTTGGTGAGTGCGGTGACGAAGGAAGGAGGGAGGGAGGGAGGGAGTAATGAGGAGTAAATTGTGTGGTTGATTCCCCTTCATTTTGTCTTCGCATGTTCACGTATTTGTCGTCTCCGCTCAGTCACTCGCCTTCTCACTCCCTCCCTCCGTCTTTTCCTTCTCCTCGCAGAAATGAACATGAACGCTACGGAACGCACGGACGCTTATTGCCATCTCGAACAAGAGGCTCCCGCCATTATCCCTTCCTCTCGCCCACCCTCCCCCTCCTGGCCGTCCCGCGGAGAGATCTCTTTACAAAACCTCACGCTTGCTTACCCCTCCGCCCGTGCCTCGCCCGTGCTGCACTCTGTCACCTTCTACATCCCTCCCGGGACAAGGGTGGGTGTGGTGGGAAGGACCGGCGCAGGGAAATCGTCTTTGCTATCGGCGTTATACCGGCTTGTGGAGGCGGAGGAAGGCAGCAAGGTTGTAATTGACGGTGTGGACACGCGTACGCTCGGCCTGAAGGATCTGAGGGGACGTTTGGCGATTGTTCCGCAGGAGGTGAGATTGGAGGAGAAGAAAAGTGAGGGAGGAAGGGAAGGGGTATAGGGGACAATCCATTAATTTTACCTGGGCCTTTCTGCGTATGTTCACCTCTCATCTTCTCGCAACCCCCTCTCTGTCTGCGTAGCCTACGCTGTTTAGAGGGACAGTCCGGAGCAATCTTGACCCTTTCGACGAGTACAGAGACACGGCCATCTGCGACGCTATCCGCCGTGCCCACTTCTGGGAGGCCCTGGAGCAGAAAACCAAGGAAGACAGAGAGAAGCACAAGAAGGAAGACGGGCTGGGCAAGGGGGTCCTAGCGATGCCGGTGACAGAGAACGGGGAGAATCTTAGCGTGGGCGAGCGACAGTTGATGTGCCTGGCGCGTGCTCTGTTGAGAAAGCGAGGGGTCCTGATCCTTGATGAAGCTTCTGCCAACGTCGACTCTGCTACTGACAACATGCTGCAGCAGACGCTGTTAGAAGAATGTAGGGGGCGGACGGTGTTGTGCGTCGCACACAGACTGGTGACTGTCGTGAATTATGATCGTGTAATGGTTCTGGACGCGGGAAGGCTTGTTGAGTACGATACCCCGCGCGCACTTCTGGCTAAGGGTCCGGGTGGGATGTTTTATGACATGTGCGCGAGGACAGGGAACTTGGCGAGATTGATAGCGATGGCGAACGGAAGGGAAGGGAAAGAGGAGGACAACCAAAGTGTTTAATGGTAAGATTAGTTTCTTAGGCTGACAAAGTATCTGTGACAGACACAGACTTACGCTGGTCGCTGGCGGAATAAAATAGGACAAGTCACGAAACCCGACCCTAGATCCATGCAAGCTGGATAATTAGAAATATTATATAGTCACACAGTGTACATGATAGAAACCTGTCTTCGGTGGTTTCGGAGAAATGAAGCCAACACGAGCCCAACGATACTAGCATTCCTTCAATTAGCATTCCTTCAATTAATACGTGGGGGGGTGCTTTGAAATGCCTGCTACCTGATTCATTTACCCTCTCGGTCGAGCGCTTACTTTCTATTGATCTTTTATTTCTTTTTTAAGCTTTTTGATTTATTTCCTTTGGGGATGTGGGAATATTTGGTCGATCTGATTTTGACTGGTCTTTCTGTGACAGCATGTCTTCATCTCCGTAAGAGGGTGGCTCCCGCACCATGTCTTCCCTCGCACGTGCATACCCCTCTTCATCTCTGAAGCTGAGACAAGGGATGATGCCTCTGCCAGGACCTTCATATGAAGGTTGTTAAGAAAACGATTTCATGAAGAAAACGTGCTTCTAACGGGCCCTTACCATGACGAACGGTACACGCATCGACAATCCACATGATGTACGGGGGTCAGAATTTAGGCTTACTCAGCCCCCTTCGGGCGCACCTGGTCGCAGCTCCATGAGCTTTAAATGGTTATTTTATTTGTAGCATTAAGATGTGCATGTACAGGAGGACAAGCCCTTCCTAAGTGCTTGTGCCCAGAGCTTTGACCGAGCAAAGGTTCGATGCCCCTCTTCTTTCATGTCCCCACTTTTCCTCGAGTCCTTAAACATGTGACAGAAGACGCGTCTCACCAAATGGTTGAATTATGAACGGTTCTTTATCTTTCTAATTCCATATGTTTGATGAGTGCGAGGCCTAATAGCGTGACAATAACTCCCATGGCATGCTGACTCTGTCTCTGCGGGGAATCGCCTTGAATGATGATCTCTGTCGGTGACGCAGAGTGGAGGCGACGTCAGACGCGCAACAGCAGGAGCTCGCTCTAGAAGAGGAGGTTCACTTAACACCGTTTGTCTGACTTCCTGTCTCGCATGTGGCCCTTCGGTTCTTTGTATTATGTTTGTTATATTCTCGTGTAGCAATGAACTTTTCAAGCTCATTTTGGCCTCCCCAACTTGGACTCAGCCCAGCCAAGCCGTGTGCTGCGTCGCGGGCTAGACATTGCATTGCGGCCCCCAACTCCAGTAGGCCCTTGGTACGCCCGCGATTAGCTTTCCCCTGCTTGCATGTCGAAGGGAAATCATATGAAAAGAAACACCTGCACAACCCACGCTCATCTTTCTGCATACCGCTTCCACACCCTTTGACAGCCACCACTCAGAGTAAATCGCGTCACCCCTACGCGAGGACTCACCCAGCAACACCAGCAAACAACATACGACAAGCCATGCGCTACTATATCACCATCTTTGCACTAGCCCCTGCGGTTTCCTTGCTGCCTTTCGAGCATGTTCAGGCTCACTACCTGCGTATCGACAGCAACAAAGGTGAGTGTGCCGCAATTCTTACCCTGACCCTCTATTTGTTGTACCCTCGCTTTGAGCGCCTTAGCTTCACGCCCTTGCCGACCAGCATATCTCTCTCCCTCCTTTCTTTCTATTTCTCTCTCTCGCTTCATATGTCCCTTTCCTTCATTCGACGGATCTACAGACACAAACTCCAAAACACTTATCACCTTACCCCATCCCACCACACAGAGAAGAGCCTGCAATATGACAGTACCCACGACGAATACGGCCGCCGCTTGCGCAGCCGTCAGCTTTCCACTCCCATCGGCCACGGCTGGGCCTTTGGGGAAGACAGCAAAGAGCAGGCACCACGAGCAGCAGCAGCAGCAGTCGAGAAAGGTGATAAGGCCACTCCTATGGGCCATGGGTGGGCTATTGGCGAAGACGAAAAAAAGGAGATCGTGACAGCACATGTTATTGCTGCTGCTGCCGCTGCGGCTTTGGACGGAGACAAAGTACACACACCGATGGGGCATGGCTGGAGCTTTGAAGGCCCTGCCAAGGGTATGGATGTGGCCTTCCCGTAGATGAAGAATGTGAGAATGAGAGAAGAAGAGGCCAGGTGAGCTTGACGAGAGATACTCCATTTATGTGAAGGAGTAATAGTGAACGCGCAGTACATACAGAGCACAGAGTGGATAGCAATGAGAGTGCCGGATTGAAACCCAAAGTTAGCCGCCTTCATATCGCAATGCCTTTGTTTCACAGTTCTCGGAACATGGGTTAGAGAGACCGCAGTGGGAACGGCGAGCAAAGCTAGCGTAGCACGTTAGCCAATAGCCCCTGGAAGTTCTTCAAAAACCACACATTCCGAAAAGCGTCAGCTGTGCCCTGTAAATATTTTGATTACGAGGTGCGATGAGGTTCGAACACCATAACAGGTCCATGGATGTTCCCAGGCGCAAAAAGGAAATATAATTCACCCGTAAAAAGGGAAGGGAAAACAATTACCGAGAGATTTGTTGGACAAAAGTGAAGAGGAAAACAAACAAACCATGCGAGCTTTTGTTTTAAAGAACAAGTGTGGAGTTGAGAGGGAAGGGCAAGTGGTATGGAGGGAGATGTCCTTATCAGTGTGCTCGCCGCCGCGTCTTGACTCACTTCTTCGACCTTTCTATCTGCTTGTATACGAAACGTGCCCCCTCTTCCATGTCTCACTTCTTCATCCCGCCCGATCCGTACAATCATTGACCTCGAAGCCTTTGGCATCCGCGGTGTGGAACCTGCCGCCGCACAGAAGCCGCCGAGATGTGTGGCTGAGGAGATCCTCAGCCGGCATGTTGGGGGATAGATACTCTCTTGGCCGGCATATTGATGCTCCGTCACCCATCATCACTGTGAATTTCAAAAGCTCTAAGTTCTTTGCGGGTCAAGTGGGCAAGTGCCGCAAACGGTCCGGTGTTGAACCAAAAGGGGCTCTCTCGAAGGCAGTTCTTCAACTGGTTGACCTCAAAAACATGTGGTGCACACTTAGGCATCTTTCCAAGTTGAGAGCTCATTGCTTGCTCTACGGTTAAAGCTTTTCGCTTTGCGAATACCACCAGGCCTTTACAGCAAATTTCGGACAATATCCGCACCCGATATGGAGCGTCTCGGGGGTTTCAGGCTGTGGCGTGGGCATGTTGAGGATACATCAACCGTGATTGCCATGGGCCTCGCCGCAGCGTTCATTGAGTAAAACTGCCCACCGCCATGCCACTTCTGTTGTCGTTGGCGCACATATTGCTGCGGATATGCAGCCTTTTGCTTTTTTAATTGCGTCTAGGCGTGCGTCTAGGCACATGTACTTTTTTCTCTGGGCTGGGGCAAAAAAAGCTAAGCTCCCGTTTGTTTCATTCTGGCACCGTTATCGTGCGCACACTCCATGCTACCCTTTTTTAAAATGTGTCCATTGCGTCTTCGGTGTAGCAAGCACAATCATCATCACCACTCCCCTTGATCCCTGCCCTCAACCCACACTTGGAAAGACCGGCCAAGCGCGCTGCTTCGTTTTGAGCTGTCTCCCCCAAAATGCGCTGTTTTCGAAAAAATGTGGTCCTAAATATAACTTTCTTTCTCTATTATTGTGCTGGAAATTGACCACGCTAAGAATCTGCATGCGGGAGCCAAGGAGAGAGAAGGTAGGTGGGCGTTTGCGTTGTCTATGCGCAGCTTTGCAATTCCCCTCCACGGTGGGGTGGTAGCAAGTTGAAGAAAGAGAGCACTGCGTCGATTTTAACACTGTCTCTGATCACTCTTGAGTGATACAAGCAGCATCGTTTTGAGTCCCTCCCTCCCCCCCCCCTTCCTCGCTGCTACCCATCCAACACACAACAGACGTGACACTTCAAGGTCCCCGAAAAGGTGTCCTTGACATTGCCAACCTGGGCGATAAAGAGGGTAGTGTGTTCAAAATGCCCGTGTGTGTGCGAAGCAAGAGACCGAAGAGATAGGGGCGGAGAAGAAAGAAATAGTGCGAGGATAACCCCCCCACACCCACAATATTTGACATCCACCGTCTGATTAAGAAAGACGGTTAACGAAGGCTAGGAGGCAAGACGGTTTGTAGGCGTCACTTGATTTACAAGACGCAGTGGCAGGCGCAAAGACGAGAGCAACCAGAAAGAGCGCCAATCAAGGCCATATTATGGAATGGCAACAGATTCAAGAGCAGAGGGAAACGATCAATTCTGCAAGCAGGCCAATATGTGTCTGTAAGACAACTAATTACCCGTCATTCTTTGTTCAATTCATCCCTTATTATGTTAGAAATTCCTCGGTTAATCACATGCCACCGCCGCCCGGCCGCCCGCAGGTCCAGCATTTCCGTACGGGGGCGAAAGGGCCTTCCATGTTTTTTTGTGGTTGTTGCTGATGCTGCTCACGAGCATACACATCCCGTGCTCTCAACAAGCACCTTGTCGTCCTTATCTTCTCGCGTCTACTGCCCGGCTCTCTTTCTTTTACGCTCACAGAAGTATCTCAAATGCTTCGATTATGTCTGTCTCGCTCGCCACGGAGAGAAAAGTAAATGTTATCTATGTACACGCCTCACATACGAGAAGACACGAGGAAGCGGGAGGGAGAAAAGGGAGGGTACGCAAATACCATTACCCCCTACCCTTATCCTTCTTCCCCATCACGTCTCTCGACCTGCTCCTGCCCCTTTCCCCCCCTTCCCCTGATTGTCTTCCTCTCTCGCTTTCCGCGGTCGCCATCGTTTTGATTGTGGGCCACTTGTCAGTCCGTTATCCTTCTCTTCCTCCGCACCATGTTTCAGCTTTCGCGCCTCGGTTACTATCATGATAGGTGCAAGGGCACATACGCTGTCATCCCCTTCTCTCTACTTCTCCATCTATCCTCCAATTCTTCCTTCATCTTTTCACAACAAATTAAGGAAAGGCGACTGTGCCCACCTCCTCCTTGCGGGAGCCCGAAGCACCACCGTACGCCCAGCCGCGGGAAAGAGGAGCCTTGTCGCCCTCCTCAGGCGCAGCCGCAGACTCGATCACCTCCTTGCGGGAGCCCGAAGCACCACCGTACGCCCAGCCGTGGGAAAGAGGAGCCTTGTCGCCCTCCTCAGGCGCAGCAGCAGACTCGATCACCTCCTTGCGGGAGCCCGAAGCACCACCGTACGCCCAGCCGTGGGAAAGAGGAGCCTTGTCGCCCTCCTCAGGCGCAGCCGCAGACTCGATCACCTCCTTGCGGGAGCCCGAAGCACCACCGTACGCCCAGCCGTGGGAAAGAGGAGCCTTGTCGCCCTCCTCAGGCGCAGCAGCAGACTCGATCACCTCCTTGCGGGAGCCCGAAGCACCACCGTACGCCCAGCCGTGGGAAAGAGGAGCCTTGTCGCCCTCCTCAGGCGCAGCCGCAGACTCGATCACCTCCTTGCGGGAGCCCGAAGCACCACCGTACGCCCAGCCGTGGGAAAGAGGAGCCTTGTCGCCCTCCTCAGGCGCAGCAGCAGACTCGATCACCTCCTTGCGGGAGCCCGAAGCACCACCGTACGCCCAGCCGTGGGAAAGAGGAGCCTTGTCGCCCTCCTCAGGCGCAGCAGCAGACTCGATCACCTCCTTGCGGGAGCCCGAAGCACCACCGTACGCCCAGCCGTGGGAAAGGGGAGCTTTGTCGCCTTCCACGGCCTCTGTGATTTATAGGTGTGCGTGAGTGCAGGGTGCGATGTAAGTGTGTGAGGCTGGCTTACACCGATCGAGCGCTTATTTGCACCTGACTCGGCCCGACTGGGAACAACAGAACAACTGGACCTCGTCATACTCCTCCACCCCAAACTGAGTAACCTACCCTCGGTGGCGACCATCTGTACACGACGCAGGTAGTTGGCCTCCATGGGAACTGCGAGAAGAAGAACTGCTGCAGTGGCCATGCAGACGCGGGTGATGATGCGGATCATTTGCTGCCTTGTTGATTTGGTATGGTGTGATGTTGTTCGTACAAGATCTGTGGGATTTTTGTCGGGGGCGAGAATGGGAAGGTAAGTAATGACGGTCTAGGGCAAGCAGCGCATGCCTAACCACCAGTGTTTGTGTGTACAGATATCTTGCATAGCGTGTATACGCTAGAGGCTTCTATAGCAAGCAGCCTTGACACGCGGCAAGGATCCGAGGGGCTCCATCCATCGTGTTCTTGTCCTTGCAAGAGGTGTGAGTCTGCATTCTTTGAGGCTGAAAATGCCAACCTCGTGTAATCTCGTATGATCGTATTGGCACTGATATCTTCGAAGTACCAAAGAGTGCTTTAAATGAGGTCCAGCAAAGTGTCAAGACACACAGCACGGCTCATGGGCTTTCCCACCAGCCACGAGTGGATAACTATGTGGTGAACTCGTTCAGACTATAGTGCAACGGGCAGGCGGAAACTTGAGCTGCTAGAGGATTTTTTTCCACAACACTCTGCGACTGCCGCACTCAAACACACAGCTAAATATGCCACAATCATTGTGTCCGCAACATGCAAGAAATCAGAGTCTGCAAGGTCCGACAATGTCTGCGACTGTCAATAAAATCAAGAAAGCAGATGGCTCGGTGATGATAGATGATTGCTGATGATTGATGATGCTGATGATTGACGATTGACCCGTGTCGATAGTTGGCAGTTCCTACACTATCGCATGCGTCCTCTAGGACTTGCATACGAGGGGGATCCTTCCAACAATAGTGTTGTCTATTCACCCCTTATTCCTTGTCCGAGTTTTACCACCGACTTTGACAGGTTTTTCATCTGGCAAAGTCCCCGGACGGCCTACACAGGGCCAGGAGGAGAAGGGTGAGGGGGATTAAAGAGGATGTCAGCGGGGAGGCTACACAAAGAGTGTCCGCATATCCTGCCGCGGTTGAGTCGATCTACTGACCCCGGTTCTTCGTGGTTGAGCCTTTTCCTTGTTGATTCGAGTTATATTCCCCGGTCCTCCCGTGGTTAAGCCTTTTCCTTGTTGACTCGTGGAGCTTTTTGTACGACGGATATAAGTTCTTTCAAGTACGAATGTGGCTTCTTTGTCCATTTAGTATTACCACCATTCGAAAGGTCTGATTAATTCTACAACTCCCTCAAAGGCATGCGAAGTGTGCTTGAACCGGGTTTGCTCCGGCAGCTGGGCCAAATGTCCTCGCGCACCGCATCGTCGACCTTCTCTCAATAGGGGCGAAAATGTTGGAATAGTCCTTGTCGTTTTCCCTCATTAATATGTCACTTATGCCCAGAGTAATGAAATAGAAATTCATCGAAATTGCATTCCATTAAATTTAGAGTTTAGGACTGCTGCTTCATGTGTGACGTCGCAGGTCTTCTTTGCTTGGTCATGTTTCCTTTCTAACATGTGCAATCGCTCCTTCTTTCCCAGATTCTCTTCCTCCTAGTGTATATAGTATCTTTTCATGTCAAGACCTTTTTGTTGTGGGTGCGCGCAAGTTGGTATGTGGAAGTGGCTGTGAAAGCGCCCTGCTTCCATATGTTGAAAGAAACAGCAATCACACGCTCTCGCTCTCACTCTCAGATCTCGTCTCACGCTTTTATCGGCACCGATGCAACGATTCCGTCTCCAATCAACTGAGGACAACAATTCTGGTACAATGTCCTCCTCCCTCCTCCCTCTATCTCTCTCAACTGCCCTCTCAAAGCGAGCACGTACATCACATAGTGGGCGTCGGCTGAATGGAAGAAGATTGTTCAAAAAGAAAGTGATGTACATTGGCAGCCAATGTAAAGCTCGTACGCCCGTAATTTCATTATCTTCCGTGCGTGCTCCGAGTCGAAAGAAGCCGCCAGGCTATAATCATATGATAATGCTGGGCGCGGCACCAACCACGAAGTCGGCCCCGTGAAGGTGACCGATATGGTAGACGATGGGGTGCTGGCTTTAATGAGCGGCGACTTGTAGGATGACAAGGAGAGTGTTGCGCCACCCGCTGACGTTCCAGCCCCATGTAATGTTCGCTTCAGCCCGCCCTACTGAAGGAAGGAAGGAAGGAGCGGAGAAAGTAGGAAAGGGAGTTTGTAAGTATGAGATGTGATTCGGCATAATTTTTACGACTGCTGCGGTGCACTTGTACGGAAACACGCGTGCATTGTACGTTGAGATGGATGTGTTGAGGGAGGGCATGGGCCTTGCGCTGTTGCGGTGTTTTGTCTGTTGGTGGGTTCATCTTGCTTGACGCAGCCGCCCATGCACGTTATGGCAAATCCAGTGGATGAGTAACAAAACGATGGGCCTGATATAATGGTGGATGGAATATTTGATCGGACTAGGGATTAGAAATACCAGCTTTGACATTTGCGATGAGGCATGGCGCGAGGCAACGGATCGGCCCGCTACCGTGCTTTTTTTTGTTTTTGTTCGGTCGTGGTGACTAGTACAATCTCTGTTAGGGTTAACCACGAGCCAAACGAATAAGCACATGATACCGCGTGCTCGATAATTAGTTTCACGGTGTAGATTCAGTGCAAAGGCCGATTTTTTGTGAGATAAAGCAGCGAGACTCCACTCCATATCCTGGCTCAGCACGTCCGTACGTTGCCATCGCACAAGCAACAAGCCCCTCCTTCACCCACCACATCTTCACCTGAACACTACCCAAACAGGCATTAAGCAGAAAATACAAGGGGAAGAAGAGCGCAATTGCTTGCCTTTTTCTTTCGTACCGGCCTGTCCAGTCTCCATATGTCTTCGACGCCCGCCGCTCGTCGACTCAGCCTCCTGCCCCTCATCTGCTGCATAACCACGACGGCCACGACCGTACTTGCCGCGCCTTCCTCATCCTCTACCTGTAAGTGGCATTAGACAAAGAAATGACAAAGTGATGGCAGGGCATAACTTGACATCCTCTCTAGGCCCCTAGAGACCACTACTTACATCCCTTACTGTCTCCCTCCCTCCTCCCCCCCCCCCCCCCCACCCCCCTTACCCTCCCGTAGCCACCACCGCCCCCATGATCCTCCTCCGTCATAGCACGACTGCCATCGGCAGCGCTTTTATCAGACCCTCTACCGCGCCTTGGCTGGCGGGAACCCGGCGTCGTTTCGCTGCAGGTAGGCGCAATAAGGGAGGGAGAGATGGGTGGGGAGGAAATAGATAGTAAGAGACCACGAAGGCAAAATGAAATGAGGCAGGGGAGAAATAGAGGATAGGAAGAATGCTTATATGCATATAAGAACGGCCCCTTGTACTACTGCCACTCCACTCAATCAATGGAATGGGAGCGTTAAAGGAAACCAATCAAAGAGCCCAGAGGAATCGATATCTCATCGACTGGACGTGAAGGAGGGCTGCACACGCACTACACCCTGTCGGAATGGTAAAATGCCTTTCCTTGCGTCTGTAGTCGTGCTGCGAGGAGGGGGTAAAACAAAGATAGCTCCCTCCTGGCGCCGCTCCCTGTGGTCCTAACATCATATTGATCATTTTCCCGATTTAGCTCTTTTTGTGGTTGTGTGCATCTTCGGAGCTAAAGCTCACCCTCCTCCTCCTCGCCCTCCCTCCCACTTTTTTCCCCTTACAAAGGTGCTGGCCACCAAGTGACCATGAAGCTAAAAGCCGGCATCGTAGGCCTACCGAACGTGGGCAAGTCCACCCTCTTCAACGCCCTGACGGGCGGCGCCACCGCGCAGGCAGCGAAGTACGTCCATTCACGCTCCAAGGGAGGGAAGGAGAAAGGGAGGGAGGGAGGGAGGGAGGGAGGGAGGAGGAGTGGGGAGTTTGATGACTCATGCATTTGCTTGCACTCCTCTGTGACTTGACAGCTTCCCTTTTTGCACCATCGAGCCGAACGTGGGCATCGCCGAGGTAAGAGGATCTGAAGAGGAAGGAAACAAAGGTGATAAAATGTTGTAAAGAAGAGAGGTGGGTACCTTAGTTTTATCTCTCTACTGATCTCGCCTCATCTCCCTCCCCTTCTCTCTCCCTCCCTCTTCCCAAGGTGCCCGATCCCCGCCTCCTGGCCCTGGCCGGCATCGCCAAGAGCGAGTCCGTCTTGCCGGCCGTGCTGGAGTTCGTGGACATCGCGGGGCTGGTAAAGGGAGCCTCTCAAGGCGAGGGGCTGGGCAACAAATTCCTGGCGAATATTCGCGAATGCGATGCCATCGTCCAGGTAGCTTTCATTTCCCTCCCTCCCTCCCTCCCTCCCTCCCTCCCGTTTTTCCTCTCCTTCCCCATCGATGGTCTTTGATATCCTTCTTCGGTGTTATAGCAAGCATGCACATTTTTTTCGCTCTCTGCTCTCTGCTCCACATCACCGCGGCGACTTGTGGGCATTCATCCTCCCTCCCTGGTGTCCCTCTCCTCGCTCCCCCCGCACTCAGGTCATCCGCTGCTTCGAGGATGACGATGTCATTCACGTCTCGGGCTCAGTGGACCCGGAGCGAGACATGGAGATAATTAACCTGGAGCTCGCCCTCTCCGACTTGTCGCAAGTAGAAAAGGTAACCACGCTCTCTCTCACCTCTCGTCCCCCCCTTCCTCCTTTCCTCCCTCCCTTCCTCCCGATTTCTCTCTCGACGCACTCGGGGCACGACATGAATTTAGCTTGCCTCCCGCGGATGGTTGCAAGTAGAACGCACAGAAGTCTTGTCCTCTCTCTCCCCGTCCCCCCCACCCTACCAGCAGTGATAGCCTGCCCTCACGGGCAAGGCCGTCGCAAAATCCGAACGCCGCGATCCCCGAAACTAATAATCCCCCCTACCCCCTTCCCTCCCTCCCTTTTCAGCGGCTACAACGCGCTCTCAAAGACAAAACAGTCACCCAACCCGAGCGCGACGGCCTCCAGAAGGTGTACGATGCCCTGGCAGACGGCAAGCCGGCCAGGGACATCCTTCCGACGCTCTCGGAGGACGAGCTAGCGGACGTGGGGCGCCTCGGTCTGCTCACAGGCAAGGAAGTGGGGAGGGATGGAGGGAAGGAGGGAAGGAGAAAAGGAGGAAAAGAGGGAGGGAGGGAAGGAGGGAGGGAAGGAGGGAGGGAGGGACGGGTTGGGCGTCGCACAACCGACCACGCGGCATCGTAAGCCGCCACGTCCTCACCCTCCCTCCCCTTGCCCTTGCCCTTCCCAGGCATGAAAGTCATCTACGCCGCCAACGTGGGTGATAGCGAGCTGGCCACCGGCAATAAATATGTGGAAAAAGTGCGCGAGGTCGCTGAGAGAGACGGAGCAGGTGTCGTCATCGTCTCTGCGCAGGTGGAGTCGGAGCTGGTCGAGCTGCCCTTGGAGGATCGGAAGGAGTTTTTAGAGTCTCTGGGGGTGCAGGAGGAGGCATGCGGCCTCCGGGCGCTGGTGAAGGAGACCTACTCTCTGCTGGGGCTACAGACATACTTCACGTGCGGGCCTAAGGAGACCCGGGCGTGGACGATCAAGAAGGGGAGCACGGCACCGCAAGGTGGGGAGGAGGGGTGGTGGGGATGAAAGAAGGAAAGGATGATGTGTCGGTCGCGAAGGAGGACAAGGATTAAGCGGGAGGCTCGTCAATCCAGTATTCCTCACTCGTACTCGTACCCTCCCTCTTTCCCTCCTTTCCCCAAAATAGCCGCGGGCGTCATCCACTCCGACTTTGAAAAAGGCTTTATCCGTGCCGAGACGATGTCCTTCGAGGATCTGGTGGCATTGGGAAGCGAGAAAGCAGTCAAGGACGCGGGCAAGCTCCGATCCGAGGGGAAGGATTATGTGTGCAAGGAAGGAGACGTCATGCTTTTCCGCTTCAACGTTTGAGAAGGGGCAGGGAGGGAGGGATGGAAGGAGAGAGGGAGGGAGGGAGGGATACAAAACAAAAGAACCAAAAATGACGACTGACTTTGTTATTCGATGGTTCTAATAGTCTCGTCGGGAAGGGAAACAGGTGGTAGCCTCGCTGTTCGTTATGCGCGTGGTGAGAATGGTGTAGAGGCTTACCAGGAGGGACAAAAGGATCAATAAGTGAAAGAAGGTAGATGGAAACTAGCCAAGGGACCGCCACTTCCTCTCACAAAAGGCATCCACAGTCACACAGTCGTCATTTCGTCTGTTAATTACATCGTATATTTACACCCACTCTCAATTCGCAAGTCTTATATGTCTGTCTCTCCTTTCCTTTCTCCCTCTCACCTCCATTACATCACGCCTATTCCTCATCCTCTCTCGCACTCTCAAGCAAAGTCACCCCGGCCCAACTCCTTTCCCGCAACCAAAGACGACTCACTCTTCCGCCTCCCCTTCCCACGATCCTTCCCCCCTCCATTCCTCCCCTCCTTTCCCCTCCCCCCCCAAATGCTCCTCTCCGCCTCGTCTGCCAGCAAACCCACCTGCGACTCCGCCCTACCAAACTCCAACGACACCGGCGACATGTCCCCAACCACCTGCACCTTCCTTCCTCCAACCCTTTCCCTCTCCCTTCCTCTCTCCCTTTCTCCTGCTGACAACGACAAGGATCGCACCTTGCCCGACAACGCAATCTCCCTCATGGGACTCCCTCCTCCCTCCCCCTTCCCCCGTCCATCTCGTGAGGACAAGCTGGCAGCCATCATCGCCGCAGCCGTGGATCGCCTATACAGGGCATAAGTAGAGGCAGACTTGATGCTGGCCCGATAGGCCGCAAGCTCTCCGAAATAGCACACCGGAAAAAACAGGCCCGAGCTGCCTTCCCCAGCTCCGTCCAAATACACCCCTCCTGCTACCTCGGTTGAGGCCACGTTGAGGATGAATTCCAAGCAGAGCCCGCCAAGGGCACAGAGCCAGTTGGAGAGCAACGGGTGGGAGGGGAGGAAGTGGTCGTCCAGAAGGTTCCAGAAGAACACCCACAACAGATTGGCGGCGACGAAGGCCCAGAGGTAGAGGAAGAGCTCGGCGAGGTACTTACCGGAGAGGAAGGGAGGGACGGCGCACAGGGCATTGTTTTTCCACCTCTCCGAGGGTGGGTGGTCGGTGAGAGGGGCTTCAGTGAGACTATGAGAAGCAGGAGGAGAGGTAGTAGGAGGAACGGGCTGCAGAACACCGCTGGTTGTGCCATTGGTGCTGCCCGCCCCCACATCACTGACGCTCTGACTCCCCGGACTCCCGCTCCCACCGCCGCTACTCATACTACCACCCTCCTCCAGCACGTTCCTCCCCTTTGCCCTGCTGCTGCTGCTGCTGCTGCTGCTGCTGCTGCTGCTGTTGTTACTGTTTCCTCCCCGGGGGAAAGACGCGTCCACCCACCCCGCCAGTACAAACTGAGCGGCGTAGCACCCCACAGCCACGCCCATCGAGGCCGCCACGTGCACCAGTTCCGCCCGCATCGTCGTGCCCTGCCATTTCAGGGGCAGCCATGTATAGAGCCCGTACCAGGAGAAGATGGCAAACACGTCGGGCACCCACTGGGTGGCCAGGATGTCGAGGACGTGCAACACCAACGCCCTCGTCCTCCCCTCCCTGCCACTCCCGCTGCTCCTGCTGCCACGGCTTTTGTGAGTGAGTTGCGAGGAGCGATGGCTTCGGCCTTTGCCCATACCCTTGTAGTCCGTGTGGTCGGTGCGGTCGGTTTGAAAACGGAGGGAGGTGTCGAGGACGATCTCGCATTGGAAGTCCAGCGAGACAGAGAAGAGCGGGCCCCAGACTGCGCCGTTCATCTGCCGCATCGCAATCAGGCCTGCCAGCCCTACGCAGGTGATGGCCCAAAGGCCTCTTTGATCGTAGCTACAAGAGAGGGAGGGCGGGAGGGGGGGAAGGAAGGATGGGAGGATGACCAAACCGATGTACTCAATCATGTACCTCTGATGCATGAGCACCTATCTACCCTCCCTCCCGCATCCTCCCTCCGTACCTGCAAGGGTCGTCCACATTGTCCGATTTGCAGAAGATACCATCCAAGGCGTCCCAGACCCCCGTCCAGTGCATAACCGAGGCCAGCATCCGCACGAGCAGCACCAGCCGCTTCACCCCTCCATAAGTGTAACTCTCTCTCTGGGAGGAAATCCGCCGGGACCACCGTCGGAGGCGAGGGTAGGAAAGAAAGGCCAGGACGTTGGTCATAATGGCAACCAGCATGAGGGTGAGCACGCGGAGCGGCCGGTTGTTGGGATAGACGTAGTGGTCCAGAAGGTTCCAGGCGCCCCGCCACCAGGTGATGGAGAGGGTGACGAACACCAGGAGGGACATCAGGTAGTCGCCCCCGGTCCAGGCCAACCGCTCCCACGTCGTCCATAACGGCGGGGACTTACTGCTCAGTAAGGATGCATGCAATAGGCTCTGGCGATCCTGTCCCAAATGCTCCTGTTGCTCCGGCTGCGCCTCGCGGGAGTCCAAGCCCTCCACAGCCGCCTCTGTCTCGCCCGAGCTGCTCATCCGTGAGGTATTTCTCCCTTCTTCCCCCTCCTCCTTGCCCCCGACTGTGCCTACCCCTTGAGTCTCGTGGTGGAAGCTCACGCCTCGGCCTGTGCTGCTACCGATGCCCGGCCCCAATGACACCCTTTCATTTCTTCCTCCTCCTCCTTCCCCGTGGGGCTGACGACGCCGCGCAAAAGAAGGGATCGATCGGCCGAAAGAGAAAGAGGATGAAGACGAGGGTACCACATTACTACGACCTGCAATCGTGGCAGAGCGCGTCCAAGCCCGCGAAGCCCGTCTTGACATGAGCCCCTGGATTTCGTCGATGGCCGTGGACAGAGATTTTCCCCGATGAAGGTGAAAGCTCCCGTCCTCGTCCACTTCTCCTTCCATTGTGGTGGGCAGTACCACACTAAGCCCTCCCGAGGCTGTCTGACGCAGGGCCCAGAGGGCGTGCTGGGACTCAAGGGCGGGAGAGGAAGGGTACTGCCGCGTGTTGAACCGCCAGTTGCTGTACTGCCGGAGGTTAGCCAGTCGTGTCTCGAGCTCTTGTGCCGCGGCCTCCATAGCCCACCGGTCTGTGGTGGCCGTGGTGATTTTGATCGCTTGTTCCTCCTGATATGAACATTCTGATTGGTCGCTCTCGCTGCCGCCGCCGTCGTCGTCGTCGAGGCCTTCGTCGTCCTCATCGTAGTAGTAGGGAGTCGGGGAGGAGGGAGGCAGAGGAGATTGGAGGGGTGGCACGGTATGTGTAGTTGGAGACACTGGCCAGGAAGAAGAGGAGTTGCACTGCTTTTCAATGTCATCGTCGCCCATGACTGTGTGCTACGGCTTGATCTTCGTTATCCAGTGCTACTGCTCTGCTGAGACAGGAGCCCGGCACGCAGACGAAGCGACAACGCTTGAAGAGCAAGAAGAGAAGAAGGAGACTCGGACCAGCACCCGTGGCTGCCTCTTGGCCCGTGTACTGTACTCCCTCCTACCATGTGTGAATGCGGTGAGGGTTTTGGGGTGAGTGGTAGCGCCGCATGTGCAGGGGAAAGAGAGGAAAAGTAGTACGACGCTCGCTCCCATAACCGACACCCACCAGTGCGCGAAAACGCCGAAAACGCTTCAACGGGCCCTCCAAATCATGAACGGGTTAATCAAGTTCACTCCCGACTGCCTGCTGCGAGGCACCGGCCAACAAGACGGTGTTACGATATAATCAATCGATAGCTAGAGTGTATGAATGACTCGCTGATACGTGTCCATCCCTAACCATCCACAGTTACCCTCGTTTGATAACTTCATGGATACGAACCACCCACCAAATATTTCCAGTAATCAAGATGCTTGATCAGGGTCTATACCTCACAAAAGAGTCTGAATTAAGATGAAAAGTAATGACCAAACAACTGAATAAAAGCGCGCGACGGCATGATTTTTCTCCAGACTGGCCTGGGTGGCTGCAACGGCATCATCCTATTTTTGCGGACGAAAAATGCACACACGTCGTCGCTTGAATCTTTTATGTCCCATCGCAGCAGCGGCAGACGGAGTACTACTAAAGTCCTAACATTGGCTTGTCGCGCCCTCATTTCTCTTCTTTTCCCTCCTCCTACAGAACTACACCTTATTGTCTGCCTTGTGACCATGGATGTTGCTGAGGGGAAGCAGTCAAAAGACAGCCTCCCCATTGAAGACGACCGTAACCCGATAATGATAATAAGGAGCGGCGGCTGCAGCAGTAGTAGCTGCAGTAGCAGTAGTGGATGTAATGGTGGTCACACTGTCACCAACAACACCGACAGACGAGAAGGAAGCTCCGACATTCCTTCCCCTTCTCACTGTTCTCCACCGCCGCGTCGTCTCATTGTGGATATCAGGCAGAATTCTTACCACCACTACCAAAATAAACAAGACGAAGAGGAGGAAGATGAGCAAGAGGAGGGTGGAATGGAGGAAGGTAGAACATTAAGAGCAAGTTCTAGATGTGATGGAGAAGAAGAAAGAAGGGAATCAAGACTAGGCGGATTGTATCGATCACAAAGTGAAGGAACGCTCACTATGAGAAAAGGTCGCTCCTTTTTCAGCATAGGGGTTGGGGCACCCTCCCCTCGCCGCAGCAGCAGCAGAGGAGCCAACGTTGAAAGAGGGACAGCCATGCCCTCTCCTCGCTCCCGACTTCCTCGTCTTTCCCCACGGGCGATTTCGATGCTCTCGCCGCGCAACCTGTTGAGGAAGAAGCCGAGACCGATGGCGCTGAAGACGGAGGGTGAGGGTAACGAGATTTGGAGGGAGGGAGGGAGGGAGAAGGACAATAAAAGCTGGTTCGATGAATTGATAACGCATTTTATCAATACCCGTTTCTCTTCCCCTCCCTTCCTCCCTCCCTCCCTCCTTTCTTCCTAGGCTCTGCTTTCGACGGAATCCCTTCCCCTCCGGCCCTGCAATCCCAACGCACGAAGCTCATCTGCGAGAACAACAGCTACTATCGGTAAGAGCCAGGATCAGAGGGAAGGAAGAGAACGATAGACAGGTAGATGATGTACCACTTTCAGCACCATCTTACCTCTCCTTTCCCCTTTCCCTCCTCCCTCCCTCCATGTCGCATCCCTAGGTGGGCCGAGGAAGAAGCCCGCTACACAGACCCCCACCAGCTCGTCTCCCCCTGGTCCTCTCTCAACATCGCCATGCCTCTCAGTGCCTTTTTCTTCCAGCTTACATCTACCTTCTTCTCTGTCCCCATAGCCTACTACGTCATCAAGAACCTGGGAATGAATGCTGCCGCTACCAACGTCGCGCAGCAAATGACAGTGAGTGTCCTTCCCTCCTTCCCTTCCTTCCTCCCTCCCTCCCTCGCCTCGCCATTCCTTTTCTCCGGACTCAAAATCCAAACGATCAATTCTATCCTCCCTCCCACCATATCCCCACACTCTTCCCGCAGCGACTCCCACAAGCCTTCCAAATCCCCATCGGGCTCCTCACGGACTGTGTGCCCATTCGAAAGCGGCGTCGGAAGGTAAGGAGGGAGAAAGGGAGGCAAAGGGAACGGAAGACAGGTTAGAACGGGAAGGCAGCAGGAAGAAAAAGAAAGATAAGAAGGTGAAATAGAAGGAAAGAGGTAAGAGCGTTTGGAGAGAGGGAGGGGCCGAGGGTTAAAATCAACACGTGCCGCGTGACGATAATGTGTTTCTCCACCGTTCAGATTTCCTCAACGCCCCGTCCTCTCTTCATCCTCTCCTCCCTCAGCACTACATTCTCATCGGATGGCTCCTCCACATTGGAGCCATGACAGCCCTCGCCGTCGTGGGCGAGCCAGACATCACCTCCCTCGTAGGACTGGTGTGTGCTATCCCTCCATCCGGCTCTTCCCCTAACCCCTTACACTTTCTACGTGGCACTTATTACCTCTCCCTGTCTCAATCCGCGCTTTCAGATCTTCCTCTCCTTCACGGGCGGACAAATCATGGACCTGGCCCAGCGCGCCCTCATCATCCAGCGGTCACGCCACGAGAGGGAGGACCAGAAGGGCGTGCTGATGGTCACAGTAAACCTCGGCTGGACCTGGGGCAACATGATTGGTGAGTTCTTCTGTTTATCTCTCTTTGTCTCTTCCTTCTTCTATCCCACATTTCTCCTTTATCCAGTGGTCCTTCCGTTTTACATCAGAAAACATTACACTAGATGGCGTACGTAACACTCTCCCTCTCTCCCACCGCACTTTCGCCCTCCTTTTCTGTCTATTCAGGCTATATCTTGGGGACATTCAGCTATGAAAGCAATTTTAACAACGGCGGGGGCATGAGCATAGGTCGGTAGCGAGGAAGGGAGAGAGACAGGGTGGGAGGAATGACGAAGCCTTGGGCTCCGAAAGATGTATTCATTCATGCTCCTCCCTCGCTTCCTTCCTTTATCTCTCCCTCCCCCCCTCATGCCAGGCAATATTGCGACATTTAATGCCTGTATTGGGGCTGCCTTTTTGCCCTTCCTCGTCACGCTTTACGACACCAAGGTCAATGCAGTAAGTGAAAGGGTGGGGGCGGGGCAAAGGATGGATGAAAATAGGGAGCAAGAGGAAGGGCCTCCGATGGATTGTACGTGTTGGCTGTACACTCCAGCGGACCCGAGAGCAGGAGAAAGGAGGGAAAGATAAGGCTAGTGTACAGCATAGGCTGATCTATGGCTAAGCCTGATTAGTCGTCTATTCATATCTCCCTCCCTCCCTCCCACCCTCCCCTCATCTCTCCCCCGAAACCCCTTCCCCAGATCTCTAAGACCCGCCCCATGGGCGAGGAGATGGCGGATGTTTGGGCCATGGTGCAGCGGAAGAGTGTCTTGATGCCCATGCTCTTCGTGGGGGTAAAGAGGGAGGAAGAGAGGGAGGGGGGGAGGCAGGGAGAAAGGAGGAGACAAATGGTTGGGTAGATGATGAGACATGATATTTCTGCCTTTCCTGTCCTTTGGATGGCTCGTCAATCTATCTCTTTTTTCTCATAACTTGCATCCGTCCCATCTCGCTGTCTTCCCTCCAGAGCTTCCGGTTCCAGACACATTCGAGCTCTCCTTCCTTTCTCCCCTTCTCCTTCCTTTCTCCCCTTCTCCCTCCTTCCATCCTGTCATCCTTCCATCCTTCCCTCAACCTTCAGAAGGCAGATATATGTACACATATAAAGATAGACAGACAGATAGATAGATAAATAGATATATTTATATCTAGACATATTTTGGGTTCGCTCTTTGATTCAAACAACTCACATCTTCCCTCCCTATCTGCCTACCTCCCCTAATCCCTTGCACGATGCAGATCTTCCAAGTCTTCTGGGTGCCCAACAGCGTTTGGACCATCTTCCTCGTCGAGGGTCTGCACTTTACCGAATGGAACATCGGGCTGATGGGCTTGCTTGGGAGCATTTTAGGTATTTGGGTAATGGGAGCGGGAGGGAAGGTTCTAGTTGTTGTTTAAGGTCACGACTCATCTCACTCACTCCTCCTTCCCTATCTCCCCCCCCCCCCCTTGAGGTGCCTGCGGTGCATCCATGTATCGGCTTTGCTTCATGCACGTCAGCTGGAGGAAAATCTTTGTATTTACCTCCCTCATTATGGCGGGGATGAACTGCCTAACCCTTCTCTTGGTCTTCAGGGTGAACAAGACGGTAGGTACTCCTGCATCTCTTCCTTTCTCCCTCTCTTTTGCCTTTCTCTTTCCTTCGGACTAGCCGCCATAAGTGTCTTCTCTTCGTACTCTTTCTCCCTTTCTCTCCTTGTCTCCCGCATACCTTCACTTCTTCGCACGGTCTTTTCCATCGTTCTCAAAAACGCGTATTTTCCCCCTCCCTCAATTCAGCCCTTCCTTAGTAATGGGGTATCTATCTCCTACCACTCTGTTGCCTTTTTTTTGTTGCTCCTATGGAAAATAATGCACTCTCTCATCATCCCTTCATCTCTTTCTCTTCCCTCTCCAGTGGGGCATCTCGGACTACTTCTTCGCATCGGGCGACAACCTGGTCGAGTCCCTGGTGGACGGCTTCCATATCATGCCTATCAGTAAGAAAGGAAGGGAGCCAAAATGGGGAAGGAAAAAGTGTGCTTCCTTTTAAGATTTTCATAAAATAGGAGAGAAGAGGGGAATGAGGGATGGAGGGAAGATTATGGAAATACAAATTCTCTCTTTTACTCGGTGGATCTTTTGGGAGATTGATATTGATCCTTGTTAGCCTAATAGAACACCGTAACATTCGATGCGGCGTGTGTACCCATCGACCTTTCAGGACGGAAAATACTGTGCATAGG
Organism: Nannochloropsis oceanica; assembly: GCA_004519485.1. Taxonomy (NCBI): domain Eukaryota; class Eustigmatophyceae; order Eustigmatales; family Monodopsidaceae; genus Nannochloropsis; species Nannochloropsis oceanica. The sequence continues at coordinate 547,775 of CP038120.1, forward strand.
ACGGGAGGGTGACGTGCTAATGAATTTCTCACGGTCCATTATGCAGGCCAATATCTCATTACCTCGTCAATGGGACTATGTCTTAGGAAAAACTAGTACAGGCCGCATAGCAACCCTACTTACGTGACTATATATATAACTGATACTTGAATCTGATGAAAATCCTTATCCATGCGAAATGAACTCATAAGCCAAGCCAAGGAATTATGATCAGCGTATTTCAAATGTGGGGCTGTCATGCGCTCCGAATGTAGGCAGCCTAGGTGGTCCTTTTTCGCTCTGCCTCCAAGAGCCTCTCCCTCATCGCTTAACTCCTCTCCCTCTATCCCTTACTCATTCTCTCCCTTCCTCAGGCATAATGTACATGGGTCTCTGCCCCGGCGGGGCGGAGGGGACAGCGCTCGCCGCTATTCAGACGTTTGCCTCGTTGGCCGTAATGATGAGTAGCAATATAGGTAGGCTTACATGGGATTAGCAGTGGAGGGAGGGTAAAATGGAGGGATGGACAGTAAGTAATGGCTTCTTCCCAAATCTGTCCCTCGTTGTCTTTACGACGTTGCCTTAGTGACTAAATCTTTTAGCATGTAATTGAGACAAAGGAGAGAGAGGGTAGATTGGGAAACAATAATGTTTCATAGACAAACTCACATAGTCATGAGACTTCGTCCTTCCCTTCCCCCTCCCCCTCTTCCCTTCTTTTTCTCCTTTCCCCCTTCCGCCAGGTCTCCTTTTTCTCCGCATCTGGGACGTCGATGGCGGAACTATTGCGGCCGGTAAGTCTTTCTTCCCCCTTCTTCCTTCCTTCCTCCCCATCTCCCCTCTTTCTTTCCATGCCTTCTGCAACTTAGATTCACTTTTTTCCTCCCCTTCTATCGGTAGGCAATTTCGAAGGCGTATGGAAAATCACCCTGCTCTGTGGCCTGTTTCAGCTCGTGGGCGTCTTCTTCGTGAAGCTATTGCCGCGCAACGCGAAGCACCAAGAAATCCTGCAGTCATTCGATCGGAACATAGTGTGGGGTGGAATCTGCTTCATCGCTTTTGTTATCCTTGCCTTCATTCTAACCATCGGTCTAAATGTGACATATATGGTGCACGGCGACCTCGTATCCTGAGCCTCACCATTTCTCTGGCTGCTTGACTGCGGATAGGAAAGAGATACATAACAGCAGTAGTCATGTTGAGCTTAATAGGCCAACATCTCAACTGTGGTCTAGAGAAAAAATGGTTTGTTAATAGCTTGTGTTTGTATCTATTAAGGTGTGAGATTCATGTTGTGCATAGAACTATGAGTCTCAGGCTGAAATATAGGCAGTGCTTCATGAATGTAGACAAGTTGGGTTCGTCCAAGGGCACAGATGCCTTGGAAGACGTCAAACCCCATAAGTAAGGAGGAGTATGTGAATAGGTTGCATGGCCCGGGCGGGCTTATTTTGGTGCTCAAAATATGATAGAAGGAGATGTCTTTATGCCGGTGACAAGGCTCGTTACAGTGATTACAACCCCAAAAAAGTGAAAAGAGCAAAAAACTTACATAACTTTCTGTATAGTCAGTGAGGGATTTAGCAATTGCTGGGGGAGTAGGGACATAGAGCAGGATGGAGTAAAGCAAAGCAGGATGAGGGTTGAGAAGAGGATGAAGCGAAAGCGGATGTGGTTAAGGAGGAGGAGGGACGGAAGGAAGACATAGAACAGAGAGAAGAGATGAAGATACCTCTTAAACGGAGGACATAGAGACAAGGAACATTAAGGGAAATAGAATGAAGGTAATAAGATAGAGGAAGCAAATAACCTTTTGCCCACGGTTGCAGTCTCTATTATCAGCTCTTTTCCATGTATGGGACACATGTTCGCATAATTTAATGGACCATGCAGGGAAGGAATAAGATATCTTCAGCACATATAGGCAATTGAATGGGGATATATCGATGCTGCAGATGCAGCGATTCGATAGAAAATTCTCGAATTTCTAGCACCGGAATTCTGATCATCTGTGATGATTGCTTGGGGCTCTGGAAAAAGTGGTTCAGAATGATACAAGATGTAAAAATGTTGATCATAGTGCTTTCATCGAGGGAGAATCAGAGGAACTATCTCCCGCATATTACCCTTTGCCTTTCGTTTTGTTTGAGTTCAAGAAATGAGTCAGAGCTCTAGACCATGGCAAATAGCAAAGCGCCGAGAGAAAATTTCTACGCGTTTGTTGGATTATTTAGTTCATTGCTATTCTCGATTTGATTGAATACATTACTATAATGTTCTCGACCAAGATGTCAAGAGGTATATAATATCAAAGCCGATAGTGGGGGTTAGGGTTAGGGTTAGGGTTAGGGTTAGGGTTAGGGTTAGGGTTAGGGTTAGGGTTAGGGTTAGGGTTAGGGTTAGGGTTAGGGTTAGGGTTAGGGTTAGGGTTAGGGTTAGGGTTAGGGTTAGGGTTAGGGTTAGGGTTAGGGTTAGGGTTAGGGTTAGGGTTAGGGTTAGGGTTAGGGTTAGGGTTAGGGTTAGGGTTAGGGTTAGGGTTAGGGTTAGGGTTAGGGTTAGGGTTAGGTTAGG
>CP038120.1:550424-645577 GCA_004519485.1 Nannochloropsis oceanica
GAGCTTTCCCTCCTCGGTCCCGCTCTCCCTCGCCTTCCGCAGCAGCTCACCCGCCGAGAGGTGGACAAACCCGTACTTTGACACCAGACGCTCGCATTGCGTGCCTTTGCCGGCGCCCGGGCCGCCCAAGACGAAGATGACCTCAAGGGTGAGGAGGAGGGAGGGAGGGTTGGAGGGAGGTGAGGCGAAAGAGGCTCCTGCATGTGAAGGGCATCCCCCGCTCGCACTGCCAGCTGCCGTGGCCGACACCCGGACCTGCCCACAAAAATAGAATGTGTGGTGGAGGAGGGAGGGAAGGAGGGAGGGAAGGAGGGAGGGAGGGAGGGAGGGAGGGAGGGAGGGAGGGAGGGGGGCTGAGCGCACCTTGGGACGACTGCCTTTGTAGGACCCGGCGGCCGATGCCGAGACCTCCCTGTGGTTTTAGTGGACAGATGAGGGAACAACATGAACATCGTCCATCTACTCATGACTTTCTCACTCCCTCCTTTCCTCCCTCCTCCTCACCCTTGCGGTCGTTTGTCACTGCATCTATCCATACGTCTCTCTCTTTCTCGATCCCTCTCTCCCTCCATCCTCCTCACACCCTTCCTGTCGTATGTCAATGCATCTATCTATACGTCAATCTCTTTCTCCCTCCCTCCCTCCCTCCCTCCTCCTCACCCTTGCTGCCGCATGTCACTGCTCGTGGAGGCGGCCAGCACAGTTGCCGCACCCGCCAGGATGATGCCTTTCGACGACGCAGAGGAGGAGGAGGAGGGAGAAGAAGCGGAGGAGACAGAAGACGAGGAGGAGGAGGCAGAAGACGATGAGGAGGAGGAGGAAGAGGAGGCAAATGCTCGTCGTGCAGATGTGCTTCCTCCCTCCCGCCCTCCTTTCCCTCCTCTTCTTCTAAGGGCTGAAAGGGAGAAGAAGGAGGGAGGGGAGGAGGAGACGGCAGCAGAAGAAAAGGCGGCTGCGGCATGGGATAAGCGTAAGGGACGGTGGAAGGGAGGACGAAGGGCCTGTTGAAACAGGGGGGTAGGTAGGTAGGTAGGTAGGTAGGTAGGTAGGGAGGAAGGGATCAAGGGAGGGATGTATGGATGTCAAACGGGGCGTTTGAGTTCGCGGATTATTCCGGGGTCTTCCCCTCCTCCCTGTCCTTCCTTTTTATCATGTTGTTCTCTTCTCTCACGCTGGTATTCATCGCGGTGGATATTCACCCAGCAAGCCAGGCCCAGCCTCTCTCCTCCCTCTATACTCCTAGCTCCTCTCCCCTTTCTCCTGATCCCCACTGCGATCGTACCTGTACGAAGGACAAGATCCCGCCGCGGCGATGGAGGAAACAGAGGATGAGGGCCAGGGCGCCGCCGCCTATGTGTTTGTGTTTGCGTGAGATGGGACGAGGGAGGGAGGGAGGGAGGGAGGGAGGGAGGCGGGGGAGGCTGGGAAGGAGAAAGAGACTAACCGCGTTGGAAACCAAAGACGGCAGGCGGTGGACGCATGGCTGGCCTTGCTAGACTAGCTGACTTCGTTGCTGAGGTCCTGAGTGTGCGGAGAGGAGATGTGAGGGAGGAGTCGGAGAGGTATGCTGCTAGCCCGACATTGGCAACTGCTGCATGGTTGCAGGGCTGCCTCCTCCTGCTGGGCCTTCGCGGACTCTCTGCCTACCACAAACGGTAACTGTCCTCTATCCACAGACACAATTGACTGGACACACTCCACCCCACACATGATTAGAGACTATCGAGCAAGTAAGCGGTGGCGGACTCAAGGGCCAGGCGCACGCAAAGCAAATTGTGGTAAGTGTGAGAGAGAGGGACCTCTCTAGACGGACGTCGTCATGTTGTAGTTGACAATCAATACCCTGGCCTTGCCCTGCGTTGTGTGTGTCCTACCCTGCTCTTCCGCCTTCAGACACAAGCATCATGGAAAGGGCGACACAGAGCCTGTCATCGTCCTTGGCTTCTAGCTACTTCCTCATTTAGCAAGATAACCACGACGAGACCCGAGTAATTTAAACGTCGCACGCACGGCCCACTCTCCATCAACCTCACCCACCACTCACCGCCCCCGTGCCTCCCCTCACACTTCACAGCAGCAACAGCGGCAGCAGCAATAACCATGGATAGCAGCATGGTGGCCACACCGTCCGCGACACAAGACAGCCGCGTCAGCCACGGGCAACGGAGAAGAAGATCATGGACTCGTGGCACCTGCATTTCATCCTCCCCTTCCGCCCTTCCCCTCCTCCTCCTCTCCCTCGCCCTCCTCCTCGTCCTTGACAGCACCCACGCCTTTTTCTTCCACTCCTTTTACTCTTCTCCAAGCTCACCAAGAAGATCACGGTCGTCATCATCATCGGTCCTTCCGTCTTCTTTTTCCTCGTCTCCTTTAATTGCCATGCGCCTCTTTGCCCGTCAAAAGAACGAGAGCAGCAGCAGCAGCAGCAGTAGCAGCGCTAGCAGTGCAGCAGCAGTGGAGGTGACCAGGTACGATGAAAGAGAATGGAAGGAGGAGGAATGGAAGGAGGGAATGAGGGAGTGAGGAAGTGGAAGGAGGTCCTCGTTGAAAGATTTCGCCTCTCCAACTTCCCCGGACTGACAAAGAATGAAACCGTCCTGTACCCCTCACGCCCTCCCTTCCTCCCTCCCTCCCTCCCTCCCTACCTCTCTTCTCTCCTATCTCTACGACTCTACGACATAGCAGGCTCAGAAACGTGACCCCCCTCCAGGCCCAGGGTAGTGCCGTACAAGATGTACCGCAAGACACAGAGATCGGGGGGCTCACGTCAAGCGCCGAGGAAGGTGAGGGAGGGAGGTAGAGAGGGAGTAAGGAGGGAGGGGGTGAGAGAGAATGGACGACCAACCTGGAATGCAGATAGATTCAACCTGCCGACACCCACCTGCCTCCCTCCTTTCCCTCCCTTCCTCCCTCCCTCGCTCCCTCCCCACCCCAAGACCCGGCCATGCTCGGCACCCAAACGGCCGCCGCCGCTGCCTCCGCTCCCTCGGTGGAGGACAACGACCCCTCCATGAACCCTCTACCGCCGGCAGGTAAAGAGGGAGGGAGGGAGGGAGGGAGGGAGAGAGGGAGAGCAGGAAGAGGGAGGGAAGGACATCGCTACTTTTTTACACCTCCCTCCTTTTATTTTTGGATGTTTTTCCCCCCAATTTGGTCTATAATCCCCTCCCCTCCCCCTCGTCCTCCCTCCCACCCTCCTCCTCACCAAGCGACGAAGAAGAGAGGCGGTGGGCGCGGTAAGCGGGCCAGCGCCTACGCGGAGCAGGACTGGAGCGTTAAGACGAAGGATGACGTATGCAGGGCGACTATAAACGTCATTTCCTCCGGGGATGAGAAAGATTTGCAGATGCTCACGCCTTTTGTAGAGCGTCTGCTGACACGGTACGCTTTGTTTCCCTCCTTAATGGCCTCCCTCCCTCCCTCCCTCCCTCCCTTCAACCACTCACCTCTACCCCCTCCTTCCTTCCCTCCCTCCCTCCCTCCTTCCCTCCCTCCCTCCCTCCCTAACTCCAGCTACGGCGACCACGTGGAAATTTTGCACCGATCGTACGTCCCGGACGACAAGCCCGGACTCCGCCTCCTCGAAATATGGTAATACAGATAAAAGAGAACCCACCCTCCCCCCTTCCCCTCCTTTTCTAATTTTGTCTCGTGGATTCATTACTTGTCTTTCCTTCCCTCCTCCCCCTCCTATTTTGTCTCTCTCTCTTCCCCCTCCTTCCTTCCTGCACTTGCTCACCTCCTCTACCCCTCTTTTTACCTCCCCTCCTCCTCCTCCTCCTCCTCCTCCTCCTCTCCCTCCTCTCCCTCCTCCCCCTCCTCTCCCTCCTCTCCCTCTTCTCCCTCCTCTCCCTCCTCTCCCTCCTTCCCCTCCTTCCCCTCCTTCTCCTCCTCCTCCTCCTCCTCCTCCTCCTCCTCCTCCTCCTCCAGGTTCGAAGGCTTCGAGACCTTCCGGCTTTACTCGCGATACCAGTTCACCAAGAAGGTTGGAAGGACGGAGGGAGGGAGGGAAGGAGGGAGGGAGGGAAGGAGGGAGGGTGGGACGAAGGGAAGGAGGGAGGGAAGGAGGGAGGGAGGAAGGAAGAAAGAATTTCCATTTTGGAGGGAATGTAAATAAAGAGACCTGAGCGTCGGGGGAATCAAAGTGATGTGTATCCACTCGGACAACACCACCCACTACCCCCTCCTCCCTCTCTCCCTCCCTCCCTCTCTTCCTCCCTCTTCAGGGTAAACAAGGAGACCTGACCGCCGAGAGCATCGAAGAGATGTGCACCAAGATTGACTACGCCATGTACTTGGACGCTACGGGGGATTACGGCCCACTCTGAAGAGGAGGAGGGGGGATGGAAGGAGGAGGAGGAGATGGGAGGAGTGGGTAATGCAAGCCTCTTTTGTCTTAAAGTAGAAAGAGAAAAAGAAAGGAGAAAGGAGAAGGGGGAGTCAAAGAGAAGGAAGAAGGGGGACAGATGAGAGAGGGCGAGAGAATTCGCCTTCCACACCGTGAGAAGAAAGAAAAAACTATCAAGCAAAGACAAGGCAGGTGAGGGAGGGAGGGAGGGAGTGACTGGTGGGAGAGTCCAGTATCCCAATTGCCTGCAGTCTGAAAGATTAAAAGAGAGGGGGGCCTTTCCTTCCATAAAGGTAATAACCTCATCCGTTTTATCACTCCCTAGTCATGGAGGAGCGGGAAGGTTTAAGAAGGACAAGAGAGAGAGGGAGCAAGAGAACGCATCGGCTTCTGCGAGACAGACGAGGAACGGAAAAAAGACAAATCCTAAATTGATTATCATCAAGATCGAGCGACAGCAGCAGGAGTAGTGTAGCCTTGATGTTCAAGCTCGTCATTGTTTTCTTCTTCCCGACCGTATGGTAGCTAGCCGTCTCTCGATGGATCAACGAGTAAATACCTTGCCCTCTTTGCTACTAGCCATCTAAAATCTCCGCTACCCACGCCTCGGCAATCACTTTTAACACCCACCCTTCAAATCCAGTACCAGCAGCACTCACTTGATGTATAAGCAGTCATTTGATTCTTCCTCTCTATGGCGCAACTTGCTCACTCTTCGGGAATTTTAGCGCCAGGACCTCCGCACTCACCCCCTTCACTTCCATCCGCAATAGTTTCTTGTGAGGGGCGGAGGAAGGACTTGTCCCGTGAGCATCATGAAAAGCAGAGGTGCCATTTTTTCCTCGGAGCTCGAGGAGGACGTCGGCGCCACCTGTGCGTTCGAGAAGGAAGGGGAGAGGAGGGTGGGAAGGAAGGATGGGAGAGAGGGGGAGGGGTAAGGGATACGGGAGTGTTGTTTCGACGTATGAAAAACACAACACACATACATGGTTGGATAAACACACATCGACTTTGCTTTCTTTCATATTCATTTTGCTACTTATATCCTCCTACAGCAGTTCATCTGCTTTCCCTGCTTACCTGGATGCATCTTGACAAACTTGCCCAAATCATACGCCTTGCCGTCTAAATACCACAGACTCTCCACGTCCCCTTCGAAGGGCTTGCTCGAGTTGCCATTTTTACTACCGCTGTTAAAGAGTTTGGTGAACATTCTTCTTTCTTGGACCCGCACCACGGCAGGCGTGTGTGGTCTTTTGCCTAACGGGCTTTCAGGAGGAGAGGAAGGGCGAGAGAAGGATTAGAAGTGGGATTGTTTGGTGACTGGTACCGATCAGATTGTAGTGATAAGTCTTGCGACTGATTACCGGATGCGGACGTCCTCTTCGTAATCTTTGTACTCAGGCGGATGGGAATGCCCCCCTATGCCAGCCCAAAGAAGGATCGGTAACGGCAGGCCAACCGCCGGCGTCCTTCAAAAATGCAACAACCTCCCCAAAGGAAGAGGGAAAAACTCAAGACACGATATTGTACTCGCAAGAATAAAAATGAGCAATCAAATTTTGAGAATCTACATTATTCGTGCTCTATTTTCCCAACTTCCATCAGCAGCTGATATTAGAGAAATCCATGAATGGCCGTCCCCTCCTCCCAAAAGCAAACACAGGCGTCTGACATGCTTCACGGGGAATCTTCCTCAACATGCTTCGATTCACTTTCTCCTTAATTTCATAATCTTTCATGATGAGTTATACCATATTGTTACTGTACATTTATATTCCTTCTAATCTCCTCACCCCCACATAACCTCATACGTCCAGCATTTCCAACAATTCGTGCCACACATCCGGCAAAAGCCCACCCTTTACCACATGCTGCACACACGCCACTACCACCTCGTCCACGCCTTTATCATTGATTTCTATCACAGGCAAGACCATTGGCTCGACTCGATCGCACAAAAAGCTCATCCCACGCAGCCTTTCTCGTTTCTCGGCTATCTTAATTTCTTTTTTTATGTCATAAATTTCTTCTACTGCCCCACCCATACATTCTCTGAGAAAGTCAGTAGCACCATGAAGCTCGCGGCATTTATGCAGGAGGACGACTCGAGGCACAGTCTGCAGTTATTTTAGAGGGAAGATGAGTCGCAAATATACAAGAGGAGTTGAGTCAGCTCCTGCATGCCCAGTCCTTCTTTCACTTTACCCATGCACCGCCTGGTTAATATCACCTTTTCACACCATTGCAGGTTTTAAAAATACTTCGATAGCATTAAGGTGCAGATTAGATGATATATCACTCATGCATTGGAGTAACCTAATAATCCCACTTAAGCCTCCTTCCCGTCCGTAGGGTACCAACCACATACCTCGATCAACGCCACACACCGGAGCCTCGCCGCACGTTTCTTTGCTGAATCACGCCCAAAAATCGCCTTGGCCTTTACTAATGCGTTGCGGTTGCCTGGATCCCATTTAACGGCATTTGAGTGGGAAAAGGGGTATGTCTCGTAAGCTTCAGCACCCGCAAGGAGGAGCAAGTGTGCCACTTTTGCGTAACCCCTGACGCAGGCACAGGCCAAAGGCGTGTAGTAATGATGGTCGATGTAGTTCAGTGTTTCGCCCTTGGTGTATCTTAGCACGCAAGCTACTACTTCAAGATACTTTTCCTCGTCCGTACCCATGCCCCTCACGATCTTCAAGAGGTGGTCCGCATCCTCTGGCGCATGGTGCGCCATTAAGTATTCGACAACTTCGACTACTGCTACACCAGCAGCGCAACCCAGAATGGTCACACACTCTAGTACTGTCACCCCTTTTAAGTCCTGTGCAGCGATGTTGATTTTTTTTCCCTCTATCAGCCAGCGGACGATGTCTGAATTTCCTTGGGAGGCCGCGTTGTGTAGAAGTGTCCTCCCAGTCTGGGGATCTCGTCGGCCGCCGTAAACCTGATTGAGATCCTCAACGTTTATTTGCCAACAGGTGTCAAGTGACATTGGTGGTGGGGTGAATAAAATATAGAGCGGAACACCACGCTGTTGTGGCGGAAGAGGCAGGGGTGTGGGCGGGGTGGTGGGGGGGAGGTCAGCCAAGTGAGATTCCATGTTGTCGTTGTCGCATCGTTGCCTGTGGACTATAAATGCAAGCCAATGAAGCTGCTGCAAAAAGAATGAGGCTAATTCATTCGAATGATGCAAATTCTTACAGACGATGATGGGAGAAGGTGCTTATGTGCGCGTGCTGGGAGCACGTTCCCATCGCCAAACTCACGGAAAGGAAGTAAGACTTGTTCAACCGCGTCTTTCCTCTATCATCCGGACTCAATGCACCACTTCCTCACGCACAGCAGCATAGGTATCTGAAGCGTACGCATTAACAATTGAAGGAGTGTTGGCCACTGCTGCCAGAGAGCCGGGCATGAAAAGGTGAGCATGGCTATTTCTGCCCAGATCCATCATCATCATCATCATCTCCCCTGTCCCTTCCCTCCCTCCCTCGAACCGCACCCTTTAGAAACAGAGCCAAAGTCATTGTCACAGGCTTTGGCCCCTTTCGGGGGGTATCAGACAACCCTACCCAACACTTGATTGAGGCGTTGCGGGAAGGCCAAGTGGCAGAAGGGGAAGGGGAGGTCAGTACGGAGGGAGGAGGGGTGGGTGGGAGAGGCCGTAGCTTAAATCGTCGAGGCACTTTGAGTGACGAATTTTGTCGTCGTAGGCAACTCCTTTATTGATCGAGAATGGCAGTTCAAGCATGCAGAAGACACAAGACTGCCGCATTTACCTGCAGGACGCACCGCAACTAAGCTCAACAGACGCTCGAATGGGCCGATTTGTCCCAATCAAACTATCATTGTAGAGGCCAGAGCAGGAGTAGTAAATGTTATTGGTGTGACTGGGATAGTAGTTGTTACATATGTTCCTGCGGAGGCTACCTCGGGGGAGGGAGGGTGGAGCGTTAGGGAGTCATGTATGTGCGCCGCCCTGCAAATGTGCTTGAGTGTGTGCCTGTGTGGGTGTGTGAAACGGTGCTTGGAATCGTATCTGGAATGGTGTGTGCACTGGGGCTTGAGTAACACACCCGATTCCTCTTAAACCGACAAGAAGAGACGGAGAGGGTGTTTAGGATCGTACATAGCGGTGATATTCATCTCTTCCATTGGCCCCTTGCCTCTTCTCTCCATTCCCCCACGCCCTCCCTCCCTCCTTCCTCCCCCCCCCTCGCCTCAGGTCACCCCTCTCCTCTGCCACGTTCTAGAAGTTTCCGCGGAGGGCGCCAAGGAGGCTCTGAAGACGCTGCATTGTCACACCGCGGGTAGGGACGTGACGAGGGAGGGAGAGAGGGAGGGAGGTATGGAAGGAAAAGCAAGCAGGGGAGGGAAACAAGGAGGGAAGGAGAAAGAGGAGGTAGGGAAAGAGGAGGGGAAGGAATGAGTGATTTTTGCCCGGTGACCTTGACCCACCTTCCCAACGTACGCATGACAGGCTCTGTTGGGGGAGGGAAGAAGAAGAAGAAGAAGAAGAAGAAGAAGAAGGAGAAGGAGGAGGATGAGGAGGAGGAGGAGGAGGAGGAGGAGGAGGAGGAGGAGGAGGAGGAGGGGCTGCTCATCTACCTGCACATGGGCGTGGATGCTGAGGCGAAAGAGCTCAAGCTGGTGAGGGAGGGAGGGAGGGAGGGAGGGAGGGAGGGAGGGAAGGAAGGAGGGCTCCAGAAGGCAGTCACATGAATATAAGGGTGCCCCACACGCCCAAATTCCATCTCTTATTATTATTATTATATATATATATACTTCTTCTTGTATTCCTCGCATTACTCTTTCTACTTATTTCAACGACTATTATTATTACTTCTTTTTATATCGTTTATCCCCCCCCCCCCTTTTCTGCCCGTATATCTCCCGCCACAGGAATGCCGTGCCTTCAACGAGGCCGACTTTCGCTGCCCCGATGAACGGCAGGTATGGATGTAACGCCTCCGGTGGCTTGGACGGGAGGAGGGAAGGAGGGAGGGAGAGAGGGAGGGAGGGGGGAGAGAAAGGACATTGGACATTGACGACTCGAGCCACGATTTATATGGATGCCCCCCCCTCCCCTTCTCTCCCTCCTTTTCCTCCCTCCTTCCTGTTGCACGACCCACCGGCTAAATCGATCCGTTCTTTCCTAGCTCACATTGCTGCTCCCTCCCTCTTTGCCTCCCTCCCTCCCTCCCTCCCTCCCTCCCTCCCCCCCTCCTCCCCAGCACCAGCCTCGATCCCAGCCCATTCAGCCGTCTCTACTCGACACATCCCACGCTTACTACAGCACTCTGAACCTCACGGCCTTGGCGGAGGTGAAAAGGGAGGGAGGGAGGGAGGGAGGGAGGGAGGGAGGGAGGGAGGGGAAAGGCTTTTTGGCAGATGCATTCATTTTTGGTCCTTCTTTTACAAACCGACGATCGACATCATTCAACTATAACCGTACGATAACCTCAAGGTGCTGACGGAGGAAGGGAAGGAAGGAGGCCATGCCACTGAACGCTGGGGAAACGTGTCTCTCTCCCACGATGCGGGTATGCACTCCCCCTTCTTCCCTCCCTCCCTCCCTCCCTCCCTCCCTCCCTCCCTCCCTCTCCTCCCGTCAGTCTACAAGCAGCCCTGGCGTTTCATTTTATTGCCGAACCCCTCGGCAATTAATCTCCCTTCCGTCCCTCTTTTTCTTCCTCCTTCCCTCCCTGTTCTAAGGAACAGGCTCCTGTCCTTTCCCACTGATCCTCCCTCCCTCCCTCCCTCCCTCCCTCCCTCCATCCCTCCTTCCCTTCCTCCCTCCCTCCTTCCCTCTCTCTCTCCCTCCCTCCCTTCCTCCTTAAAGGTCGGTTTGTCTGCAACTACACTTACTATCAATCGCTCCACTGCTGTCAGGGAAAGGAGAATAGGGTGCGGCGGGAGGGAGGGCGGGAGGGAGGGCTGGAGGGAGGGCGGGCGGGAGAGTAGGAGTAGGTGTAATATCCATTTTCACCTGTTTTTCCCTCCCCCTCCTCCGTTCCTCCCTCCCTCCCTTCCTATTTCAAGGCCTCCCTCTTTCTCCACGTGCCTCCCTTCGCCGTCATTCCATTCAATGCTCAGCTCGCCTTCCTGAAGCGCCTCCTCACCCTCCTCTCTCACACTCTCCCTAATCCCACTCACGCTGACACCCACCGGTACGTCCCTCCCTCCCTCCCTCCCTCCCTCCCTCCCTCCCTCCCTCCTTTTCTCCTCCCTCCCTCCCTTCCTCCTGTCTGTCCCTTTACATTTCTCCTGCCACCCCACCCCTTCCTCCCTCCCTCGCCCCCTCCCTCCCTCCGTCAGTGCCCTGGCCCCCCCCATCAATATTCCTTCCTCTTTCCCTCCCGCGGTGCCTGACGGTGGTGAGAAGGAGGAGGAGGAACAGCAGCAGCAGCAGCGGGAGGAGGGCGATGGAGCACAGGAAGAAGCAAGAGCAAGTCGAGGAGGAGAAGGAGAAGGAGGGAGGGAGGGAGGGAGGGAGGGAGGGAGGGAGGAAGAGGCAGTGATTTCAGTCATGGTCGAGATGGGATTCGACAGGTGCGGATCGGGTAGGGAAGGAGGGAGGGAGGAGTGTTCGCATGCGGAGTAGGTGCTTCACGTATCATATTTCTCTCCCTCTTTCCCTCCCTCCGTCCCTCCTTCCTCAGAGGGCAGGTCTCGACCGCTCTTCCCTACGTGTCTCGCACCACGCCCCTCCCTCCCTCCAGCCCCGCCTTCCAAGAAGCCCTCCTCCTCTGCCTCCTCTCCGGCGGTGCCCCCCCCTCATCCTCCTCCTCGTCGTCGTCGTCGTCCTCCTCCTCCTCGTCTCTCCAGGCGGGGGAGCGGTTCAAGATGGTGCTGGTCGTGAGGGAGGACCTAGGCATGAGCACTGGCAAAATAGCCGCGCAGTGCGTGCACGGTACGTCCTCCCTCCCTCCCTCCCTCCCTCCCTCCTTCCCTCCCCCCCTCCTTCCTGCTCTTGTTTGCTTGGGACGAGGACGACACGATCAAAAGCTCGTGTATGCTCGTCGGCGTCCAGTACCCGGATGGAAGGAGGGAGGGAGGGAGGGAGGGAGGGAGGGCGAATGGTTTTGATCCAGCTGCCTTCTCTCTCTCACACACTCACACACTCGTGCATACACATGCATGCACACACACACACACTCACAGCTGCCCTCTCTCACACACATACACATGCACTTAAACATGATCTCACGCATACACATGCAAGCACACACACACACTCACAGCTGCCCTCTCTCACACACATACACATGCACTTAAACATGATCTCACGCATACACATGCAAGCACACACACACACTCACAGCTGCCCTCTCTCACACACATACACATGCACTTAAACATGATCTCACGCATACACATGCATGCACACACACACACACTCACAGCTGCCCTCTCTCACACACATACACATGCACTTAAACATGATCTCACGCATGCACATGCATGCACACACACACACTCACAGCTGCCCTTGGCGCCTACCAGGATCTCTCCACCACCTCCACCGACGTCCAGCAGCAAGGTGTGCCTGCCCCTCCCTCTCTCCCTGCCTCCTACTGTTCCTCCCTCCCTCATTCCCTCTCATATATTGTATATATTATTATTTCATATTCTCCATCGCTTCTTCTCTCCCTCAAGTCTTCCCTCGTTAGGCGCCCTTGCTTCGTTTAATTTTGTATCACGACCAGCCCCATGTCCTCCTCACCCTCTGCTTCCGCTCCTCCTCCTTCCGTCCCTCCCTCCCTCCCTCCCTCCCTCCCTCCCTCCCTCCCTCCCTCCCTCCCACCCTCCCTCCCTCCCTCCCTCCAGGCCTCCTCCTCCTCTCCGCCTGGCAGTCCCAGGGCGAGCCCGTCATAATCCTCAGAGCCCCCGACCTCTCCTCTCTCCAGATCCTGCAGGCGGCTGCTTCCGAACAAGGTACGCCCCTCCCCTCCTCCCTCCCCCCCTTCCTCCTCCCTCCTCCCATCGTCCCCTTAATCCGACCTCTCTCCCTCCCTCCCTAACTCCCACCCCCTCCTTCCAGGCCTCCCTACCCACCTTGTGCGCGATGCGGGCCGCACAGAAGTCACTGCCGGGTCCATCACCGTCCTTGCCATAGGCCCCGCTCCCGCCGCTCTAATAGATGCCCATACCGGCTCACTTCGCTTGTTGTGAGGGAGGGAGGAAGGAAGACAGGGAGGGAGGGATTAAGGGATGGAGGCAAGCAAACCAAGGCGGCGGCGTTCTAGGGACGAGGAAAAAGAGCGTCTAGGAATGAACGTACTAGAGCGTAGGGAAGGAGTGGGGCAACAGACAGGGAAAGTAGTGTAGTAGTTTAGAAACATGTGAAATAAATTGGCAGAATAATATGGATACAAGCGACAGAAGTGCTGTGCTGTTTTGTTTGCTGTACTGCTGTGCTGCCGTGCGTGAGATCGTCGTCGACGCCTTCCCAGGCTCGTAAATCTTGTATTTAATCGTAGATGAGACGGAGATAAGTTTTGTTTCTTCTTTGACATGGTGCTGAGATTGGCGTTGAACCCTTGCATCTGGCCCATGGCGATATTTTCCGGCCATGTGTGACAATGACCCTCCTCCCTCCCTTCTCTGCTCAAAGTCCGTTTTTAAGGGTCTGTCTATTCCTTTTCCCATCTCTCGCTCGCTTGCACTCCTCTCACCCACTCAAGCACTTTTACCAGGCTTGGAGTCTTTACCAAATTTATTTGTCGTAACTCACTCGGTCAGATGCCTTCTTCCGCGCGCTCTCTCCCATGTCACCGTCCTCCTCTTCCTTTCGTGTGCCCTCCTTCCATGCCTCTTTTCCTTTCACCTCCCGCTCCAGCTCCTCCTCCATCCGATCTAGCTCCTTCTCCTGCTGCTGTAGCTTTTGGTAACCTTCGGGAGAAAGGGAGGAGGGAGAAATGATCGTATCGCTGTAGCTATTGCCGCTCGTGGTGGTGCTGCTGTAACGGTGCTGGTGCTGCAGCAAGAAGGAGCGGGATGCTGTCATGCTGCCGTGCGTGCTACGCAAAGAAAGGATGGCAGGGGCAAGGATGCGACGAAATGCAACAAAACTGGAAGAGAGCATGTTTTATCTTTTGTGCGATGTGGAATCTTGTTTTTTGGGCTTGTGTGATGTGGTGTCTTGTGTTCTGTTCGAGAGGGGTTAGGCGGGGAAAAGGAGAGGCGAGATGAAGATGTTGGTCTTTTCCTCTTCCATAGTTGTCCTCTGAAGGAAAGGCTCACTACTCTCGGTACGTTTCTTGATTATGTTCTGTGTGATGCGCCTCCTTGCATCGTTGCCTGTCTAGTACCTATAGAGGGGCAGGAGCATTCATTCGCAAACGAGGCGGACGACACGTTGGGACGTACGTCCTGCATCTCTCACGTCTCCCGGCCCCACCCAATTTGTTCCCAAGTGCTCTTCAGTAGCGTCAAACAGCATTTGGCCTGGCATTAATTTCAACTCTGGCTTATGACTTATCTAATGTCAAGCTTGGAACGACTGATGGGCTCAGGCGGGACCAACTTCCTGGTCTTCTAAAACACCTCATCATTTTTGATCCATAATCGCTCAGGCACCACTAATTTGAAACCTTCTAGAGAGGAGCATCAAGTATCAAGGTATGGACCAAGACTTGATGAAGAATGGAAGAGAATTAATTACCCAAGAATAACATGCAAGGAAAATATAAGCAAATTTTGAAGTCTCTCTCAGGCAAAGTTAACCAGTCCCGGCAGCCACCCTCATGTATTCTCGTCAAGTCATGCTCATTTTCTTTTTCGATTACTATTATCATTAACTTTCTTTTGGTTGTCCTTTGACGCTGTTGTTGTGTGGTTATTTTTTTCAAAGATGTTTAGTTTGTGGCTTTGGTTTTGTTCATGTATTTTTTGTTGTTCGTTGCCTTGCGAGGCCTCGTGCCAGGGAAGGCACGAAGCACCGCAAGCCCAGCCCACCCACAAATTTGCGTGTCTCTTCATCTCTCTTATCCCCTCTTCTTCTATCTGGGAATGAGAGACGAAGAAATGACGACGATATGTGGGTAGTGGCGTCAGTTTTAGTGTGATACGGCGTGAATGGTTGGCCAGGATTACTTGGCATTCAACATGTGACCAGCCTCTCCCTCAATAAATCTCTTCTCCTCTCCCTCTATAAATCTCTTCCCCTCTCAATTACGAAGACCTTATCATCCTTTCTTCCTTTCCCTCTCTCTCTTCGTGCGTGTGTGCGTGTGTATATATGGGTGCGTGTATATGTGTGTGTGTGCGTATTTCTCTCCCATGCCCTTATTCTCTCCCATGACCTATTTCTCGTTCTTTCATCCCCGCACTGGCTAGGTCCTATTGCTAGAAAAAGATAAGCGGGCTCATCTCCCTCCCTATCTCTGTCTCTCTTCTACTCTTTGACGTCTCCCCCCCCCCCCCCTTTCTCTGTCTTCGTCCACGACTGAGAGGATATACTGACTGGAGCACCCGTCTTCCTCTTCATCTCATCAAAATAAGCGATTCGACCGACATCCCTGCGCGCTCTTCTCTTCCTTTCTCACGTCTTTCTCTCCCTGTTCTTGTCCCCTTCTGCTTACTAAGGACACACATTTTATGTAGCCTTACAAAACGAGCATATCAACCACACCACCAGACGATTCCAACCGTAGGGAAAGGAGGCGGTTCCAGCAGACACAATGTGCGAGGCTTCTCGTTCTATCCCACCTCATCTAATTTCATCTCAGAGGGCTACCCGGAAGAGGCCGACCTGCAGTAGAAGAGCAGGCCGGCGGTACTGGGGCCATGCAGGAGGGTAATCATACGTAGGATATATTAATTATATGTAGGATATGTTATACGGCTCGCGTGCTTTCAGCGCTCGTCTTTGTTCTCTTCCCTCCATCTCTCTTTCCCGTTCCTTTCCTTGTGTCACCTGACTCTGTGTCGCCAATCCCTACAGTCTCGTGGATCTTTGCCACACCCATACACACGCACTTTCTCTCTCTCTGTCTGCCTCTTTCCCATTTCCTTCCTACCGACATTACTCCCCCTTCTGTTTTTCTCCCTGCTTAACCGAATCCAGCTGCTGCTGCTGCTGCTGTTACTGCATTCTTCCTACCTTTCTCCTGTACCTATAGATTGACGCCTCCCTGATGCTGCATCATGTATACCTGGTGCTGTTGCTGCTGCTGCTGCTGTTGCTGCTGCTGCTGTTGTTGCTGAAGGAGCTGCTGCTGAGACGGCATGAGGTAGGAGGAGGAGGGAGGAAGGCTCGAAGTCCCCCCCATGCCGCTGCCGTTGCTGCCTTGAGAGCTGCTGCTGCTACTGCTACTGCTGGTGGTGGTGGTGGTGCTGTTGCTGTTGCTGCTGCTGCTGCTGCCGCCGCTGCCTGCGGGACGGGACTTGACCAGTACACGGCACGACTGCTGCCGGTGTCGGATGAGGTTCCCTTTGTTGGAGAAGATTTGCCCACAAGCCTCGCAGGCTACCGGGTTGCGCTTCTTTCCCTTGCCTGCAGGGAGGGAGGGAGGGGAAGTGAATCCACGAATATACACAGTTGTCGTAAGAGCCCCTATTCTCGACATCCTCCTTGATTCTCTTTCTCCCTCCCTACCTGTGGTCATTCCCTCTTCGTCGAAGTAAGGCCCTCCCGGGGGCGCTCTCTTGCTCTTCCGCTTTTTCGGCTCCACCCTCCCTCCCTCTCCGCCTCCTGCAGTGGCCAGCATGGCCTGGTAGGGAGGGGGGTAGGCAGCCTGTTGCTGCTGCTGCTGCTGCTGTTGCTGCTGCTGAAGAAGGAATTGGTGGTGGTGCCCGTAAGAGGAAGGAGCAGGGGCGTGGCTGTAGCCGTTATCGACCTGGAGGGAGGAGGGAGGGGGGGAGGGAGGGAGGGAGGGGAAGTGAGAATGACAAATCTGATTTCAAGATACCCCCCCATCTACATATTGACACCAGCACAGCAGACCGCCCCCTCGCTCCCTCACTCCCTCCCTTCAGCTCTCTAACCTGCGCGGGGTAGAAGTAGGAAGAAGGAGGGGGAGGGAGAGAGGGAGGGAGGGAGGGAGTCCCGAAAGCTGCCGCTGACGCGTGCGCGGGAGGGACGTATTTGAGTCCGTGTGGAAGGGAGGGAGGGCCGTGGGTGGGGGGGAGGGAGGGGGAGTAGGAGGGGGGATGCATGTTGGGAGGCTGGTGCTGTCGATGGGGGTGGAGATGATGGAGGTGTGTCGACGACGGCTGCTGGTGCTGCTGGTGCTGCTGTTGCTGCTGATGCTGCTCATGGATGTACTGAGGAAGGGGAGGGGGAGAGAGAGAGGGCAGGCCGCCCGTGTCCTGGTGGTGGGGGTAGTGGTGCAGCTGCTGCTGCAAGAGGTCCTCGTGCCCGCCTTCCCTCCCTTCCTCCCTCCCGCCCTCGGTCCCGCCGTCCTTAATGATCCCGATGGCCAGGGAGGAGGGGGAGGAGGAGGAGGAGGAGGAGGTTAGGGAGGAGGAGGGATTATCTGGAGAAGGAGAGAGGGGGAGGGGGGGGAGGGAGGGAGGGAGGGTTGATTAGTGAGAAGATGATGAAAGAGAGAGTGGAAGGGTCGTTTGAATTAGGGGGGGAGGCGAGAGGGACCCAGGCGTTCCTGCCTCGAAACGCACGCCCACAGGACGGGAGGGAGGGAAAAAGGGAGGGCCAAGACTCACCTGCTTCAGCAAATGAATCTTTGGCTTCCTCCGAGGCAGGGATAGAAGAAGGGACCGAAGGAGGGAGGGAGGAAGGGGAGGCGGAGACCTCAAACGTATACACCGCTCCAGGCGTACCGTCGGAGTTCTAAGGGAGGGAGGGAGGGACGGAGGGAGGGCAAGAGAAAGGTGAGTATGTCCAACTGAGGAGGTGGGAGGGAGGAATGGGAGGAGGGCGTGTGCCTACACACCTCTTCCCGCACATCGACGCAGTATGTGGTGATGGTACCGGAAACAGAGATGGGGCGCAGGAAGAAGGAGAGCCCGCAAAAGGCCAGGAAGCGGGACACCATGCTCTGGCGCTTCAGCTCGGAGCTGATCCTGAGGGAGGGAGGAAGGGAGGGAAAAAGGCGTCAGACGCTGATCCAGTTGCATTGGAAGAAAAAGAGGGAGGCTGGGAGGACAGAAGGGCGGAAGGGGAACTGGGTGAACCCTATTACAATCAATTAACGATCCAATTGATTAAATATGTATGATCCGGGTGATTTCGTCACTCAGCAAAACTCCCTCCCCCTCCTTCATCCGTTTTCCCTCTCTTCATCTTTTCTTCTCTCCCTTACCATCGCCGAAACAGAGCCTCCTTGTGATCTAGGACATAAGCCTTCACCTCTTCCCTGCTCTGGCACGGAGGAAACGGCAAGGGCGAGGTCGGGAGGGAGGGAGGGAATGCGGGAGGAGGCGAGCGAGCTTCGGGTGGGAGGGAGAGGAAATTTTGGGCTGCCGAGACATACTTGGGAAGCAGCGTGCCTACGACGGAGGGCCTTGGGGAGAGGGGAAAAAAGGTAGGAAGAGAGAGAGTGAGGGAGGAAGTAAGGGTTGGTAAGAGAGAAAAACGCACGCACGTGTGATGCAGAGAAAAGGAAAGCGGAATGATTTGATGGATCATGATGCTCGTCATCCTAATGATCAGAACTGCTCTCTCTGCGACCATTAATAATGCCTCCCGTGTGTGTTTTTCTTCTCTCGCCCCTTGTTTGTTGCTCTCGTTAAATCGTTAACTTGCTTACCGTAAGAACGACTCCAGTTCGAGGCAGAGGGAGGGGCTCAGGACAGGCGAGGAAGTGGAAGGAGAAGGAAGGGATGAAGAGGAAGATGTTGAGGAAGAGGAGGAGGAGGAGAGCGAAGGGGGAGGCCCGCCATTAGTCGCCATGCCTCCTTTCCTGTGAAGCGTAAAGGGAGCAGGTAGGCGTGAGATGGGGGGCTGGGGTTCAGTTTGGTTTAGAGGCGAACGACCGGAGAGATGGGAGGAGAGGAGAGAGAGAGCGAGTCTGTGCGTGTCGAGCAACCAAAAAAAGAACGCCCGAAATCGACAACAACGCCAAACACCAAGACTAGCCAGGCCTCGAATGTTTACATAGGGATGCGACGTGTATCAAGCACCAACGTGGTTAAAGTGAAATCAGACCTATGGATAGCTCCAGGTCACCTTAGATAGGTATGGGTGTGCTGCTTGGGTGATTTCAAACTGCTGACTTCGTGCGTCGACATCGCTCCTCCATCAGGGAGTGTCCTCATCCGTTCGACTTATCCTGACCACGGACAATCTCATGAAAACAAACAGCGAATAAAATGTGGAATTATGCCACTTATACACGCAACGACATGGTGTGTGGTCACGTCAAAGCGCGGAGGCTTTTACCTGCCGCGAAACCACGGCTTTTCTCCTCTCGACGCGAATTCGCGAGCCAACGTGCATCACGACAGCAGCGCGCTCTCGCACCATTCACCGCTGTCCCTTTTTTATTTCATTACTTGCAGCCTTCTATTGTGTGCTTCTGGGACTAATAGCATTTCAGAATGCTATGTTGTTTTCTAGTTACTGTTTCTTTTCCCTTGTGTAGCCCGAGGAGGCGATACACTGTGGCTCGAGACTGATGGCGTTGAGGGAAGTGGATATTTGTTACGCATCAATTTCTCTTATGCTAACGGGGTGGCGGCCCATCCCATTTTTCCTTGTCGTGGCTTGCGCTGTGGCACAAGAGCGTCTCTTCTACGGACAAAACGACATCATTCCCATACCAACAACATAATCTTTTAATGACATGCACTACCAAAAAGAAAAGGGACTGCATCTGAATGAAGACTTCTCAGACCTCTCGAAAGCTAGACCGCAAGCGAGTCTCGACCCGTGTAGGACAATATTAAGACCGAGACAAGTAATCTCTGGTTTATTTCGATTGTTTATTGTACTTTTTGCACCTGCTCGCCCCCAACCCCCCAAACCAATCCAATCACACAGCCCCTCCAACCCAGACGCAACATCTATAGCATGTGTGAAAAAATCTCCGCCCAATACCAAAACTCTGACGGTCCTTTTGGGCCTTGCCAATTTTTCTGCTCTTAACTCATATTATTCATCGCTCGCAATATTGTTGCTGCTTCTGCCGACCATGAACTGCCATTGAAGCAGTTGCCTACGCCGTCAGTGCGATCATCCACCTTACTTGCCAAAACACGCATTACCTCCCTGGATGTGGATGGAGCTTTCCCAGCGCATTTCCCTCCAGACACACCTTACAACCCTCTTAGATCCCTAACCAACCTCATCACGCATGCACGTGCCATGAGCGGCCTTCCTTGTCCTCATACGCACAATGTGGCTGAATGGAAGGGGGTGAGGATGGAGACCGGTCTCTTGAAAAGGGGGGTTGGAAAAGGGTAGAAACCTGCCTTTTGCAAAGCTGGGCCACTCGCTGGTTCTGACCCTGGGAGGGTCATAGGGAGGCCGAGAGCTCCTTCCTTCTCAATTTTCAGTAAAGTAATCAAGATAAAAACAAAAACAATCCTTTAAAGGAAAAACAACAGGTAATTTGAGCTTTCCAAGCGCATTTCCCTCCAGACACACCTAACAACCCTCCTAGATCCCTAACCAACCTCATCACGCATGCACGTGCCATGAGCCGCCTTCCTTGTCCTCATACGCACAATGTGGCTGAATGGAAGGGGGTGAGGATGGAGACCGGTCTCTTGAAAAGGGGGGTTGGAAAAGGGTAGAAACCTGCCTTTTGCAAAGCTGGGCCACTCGCTGGTTCTGACCCTGGGAGGGTCATATGGAGGCCGAGAGCTCCTTCTTTCTCAATTTTCAGTAAAGTAATCAAGATAAAAACAAAAACAATCCTTTAAAGGAAAAACAACAGGTAATTTGAGCTTTCCAAGCGCATTTCCCTCCAGACACACCTTACAACCCTCCTAGATCCCTAACCAACCTCATCACGCATGCACGTGCCATGAGCCGCCTTCCTTGTCCTCATACGCACAATGTGGCTGAATGGAAGGGGGTGAGGATGGAGACCGGTCTCTTGAAAAGGGGGGGGTGGAAAAGGGTAGAAACCTGCCTTTTGCAAAGCTGGGCCACTCGCTGGTTCTGATCCTGGGAGGGTCATAGGGAGGCCGAGAGCTCCTTCTTTCTCAATTTTCAGTAAAGTAATCAAGATAAAAACAAAAACAATCCTTTAAAGGAAAAACAACAGGTAATTTGAGCTTTCCAAGCGCATTTCCCTCCAGACACACCTTACAACCCTCTTAGATCCCTAACCAACCTCATCACGCATGCACGTGCCATGAGCCGCCTTCCTTGTCCTCATACGCACAATGTGGCTGAATGGAAGGGGGTGAGGATGGAGACCGGTCTCTTGAAAAGGGGGGTTGGAAAAGGGTAGAAACCTGCCTTTTGCAAAGCTGGGCCACTCGCTGGTTCTGACCCTGGGAGGGTCATAGGGAGGCCGAGAGCTCCTTCTTTCTCAATTTTCAGTAAAGTAATCAAGATAAAAACAAAAACAATCCTTTAAAGGAAAAACAACAGGTAATTTGAGCTTTCCAAGCGCATTTCCCTCCAGACACACCTTACAACCCTCTTAGATCCCTAACCAACCTCATCACGCATGCACGTGCCATGAGCGGCCTTCCTTGTCCTCATACGCACAATGTGGCTGAATGGAAGGGGGTGTGGATGGAGACCGGTCTCTTGAAAAGGGGGGTTGGAAAAGGGTAGAAACCTGCCTTTTGCAAAGCTGGGCCACTCGCTGGTTCTGATCCTGGGAGGGTCATAGGGAGGCCGAGAGCTCCTTCATTCTCAATTTTCAGTAAAGTAATCAAGATAAAAACAAAAACAATCCTTTAAAGGAAAAACAACAGGTAATTTGAGCTTTCCAAGCGCATTTCCCTCCAGACACACCTTACAACCCTCTTAGATCCCTAACCAACCTCATCACGCATGCACGTGCCATGAGCGGCCTTCCTTGTCCTCACACGCACAATGGAAGGGGGTGAGGATGGAGACCGGTCTCTTGAAAAGGGGGGGTGGAAAAGGGTAGAAACCTGCCTTTTGCAAAGCTGGGCCACTCGCTGGTTCTGATCCTGGGAGGGTCATAGGGAGGCCGAGAGCTCCTTCTTTCTCAATTTTCAGTAAAGTAATCAAGATAAAAACAAAAACAATCCTTTAAAGGAAAAACAACAGGTAATTTGAGCTTTCCAAGCGCATTTCCCTCCAGACACACCTTACAACCCTCTTAGATCCCTAACCAACCTCATCACGCATGCACGTGCCATGAGCCGCCTTCCTTGTCCTCATACGCACAATGTGGCTGAATGGAAGGGGGTGTGGATGGAGACCGGTCTCTTGAAAAGGGGGGTTGGAAAAGGGTAGAAACCTGCCTTTTGCAAAGCTGGGCCACTCGCTGGTTCTGATCCTGGGAGGGTCATAGGGAGGCCGAGAGCTCCTTCTTTCTCAATTTTCAGTAAAGTAATCAAGATAAAAACAAAAACAATCCTTTAAAGGAAAAACAACAGGTAATTTGAGCTTTCCAAGCGCATTTCCCTCCAGACACACCTTACAACCCTCTTAGATCCCTAACCAACCTCATCACGCATGCACGTGCCATGAGCGGCCTTCCTTGTCCTCACACGCACAATGGAAGGGGGTGAGGATGGAGACCGGTCTCTTGAAAAGGGGGGGTGGAAAAGGGTAGAAACCTGCCTTTTGCAAAGCTGGGCCACTCGCTGGTTCTGATCCTGGGAGGGTCATAGGGAGGCCGAGAGCTCCTTCTTTCTCAATTTTCAGTAAAGTAATCAAGATAAAAACAAAAACAATCCTTTAAAGGAAAAACAACAGGTAATTTGAGCTTTCCAAGCGCATTTCCCTCCAGACACACCTTACAACCCTCTTAGATCCCTAACCAACCTCATCACGCATGCACGTGCCATGAGCCGCCTTCCTTGTCCTCATACGCACAATGTGGCTGAATGGAAGGGGGTGTGGATGGAGACCGGTCTCTTGAAAAGGGGGGTTGGAAAAGGGTAGAAACCTGCCTTTTGCAAAGCTGGGCCACTCGCTGGTTCTGACCCTGGGAGGGTCATAGGGAGGCCGAGAGCTCCTTCTTTCTCAATTTTCAGTAAAGTAATCAAGATAAAAACAAAAACAATCCTTTAAAGGAAAAACAACAGGTAATTTGAGCTTTCCAAGCGCATTTCCCTCCAGACACACCTTACAACCCTCTTAGATCCCTAACCAACCTCATCACGCATGCACGTGCCATGAGCCGCCTTCCTTGTCCTCATACGCACAATGTGGCTGAATGGAAGGGGGTGAGGATGGAGACCGGTCTCTTGAAAAGGGGGGGTGGAAAAGGGTAGAAACCTGCCTTTTGCAAAGCTGGGCCACTCGCTGGTTCTGACCCTGGGAGGGTCATAGGGAGGCCGAGAGCTCCTTCTTTCTCAATTTTCAGTAAAGTAATCAAGATAAAAACAAAAACAATCCTTTAAAGGAAAAACAACAGGTAATTTGAGCTTTCCAAGCGCATTTCCCTCCAGACACACCTTACAACCCTCTTAGATCCCTAACCAACCTCATCACGCATGCACGTGCCATGAGCCGCCTTCCTTGTCCTCATACGCACAATGTGGCTGAATGGAAGGGGGTGTGGATGGAGACCGGTCTCTTGAAAAGGGGGGTTGGAAAAGGGTAGAAACCTGCCTTTTGCAAAGCTGGGCCACTCGCTGGTTCTGACCCTGGGAGGGTCATAGGGAGGCCGAGAGCTCCTTCCTTCTCAATTTTCAGTAAAGTAATCAAGATAAAAACAAAAACAATCCTTTAAAGGAAAAACAACAGGTAATTTGAGCTTTCCAAGCGCATTTCCCTCCAGACACACCTTACAACCCTCTTAGATCCCTAACCAACCTCATCACGCATGCACGTGCCATGAGCCGCCTTCCTTGTCCTCATACGCACAATGTGGCTGAATGGAAGGGGGTGAGGATGGAGACCGGTCTCTTGAAAAGGGGGGTTGGAAAAGGGTAGAAACCTGCCTTTTGCAAAGCTGGGCCACTCGCTGGTTCTGACCCTGGGAGGGTCATAGGGAGGCCGAGAGCTCCTTCTTTCTCAATTTTCAGTAAAGTAATCAAGATAAAAACAAAAACAATCCTTTAAAGGAAAAACAACAGGTAATTTGAGCTTTCCAAGCGCATTTCCCTCCAGACACACCTTACAACCCTCCTAGATCCCTAACCAACCTCATCACGCATGCACGTGCCATGAGCCGCCTTCCTTGTCCTCATACGCACAATGTGGCTGAATGGAAGGGGGTGAGGATGGAGACCGGTCTCTTGAAAAGGGGGGGTGGAAAAGGGTAGAAACCTGCCTTTTGCAAAGCTGGGCCACTCGCTGGTTCTGATCCTGGGAGGGTCATAGGGAGGCCGAGAGCTCCTTCTTTCTCAATTTTCAGTAAAGTAATCAAGATAAAAACAAAAACAATCCTTTAAAGGAAAAACAACAGGTAATTTGAGCTTTCCAAGCGCATTTCCCTCCAGACACACCTTACAACCCTCTTAGATCCCTAACCAACCTCATCACGCATGCACGTGCCATGAGCCGCCTTCCTTGTCCTCATACGCACAATGTGGCTGAATGGAAGGGGGTGAGGATGGAGACCGGTCTCTTGAAAAGGGGGGTTGGAAAAGGGTAGAAACCTGCCTTTTGCAAAGCTGGGCCACTCGCTGGTTCTGACCCTGGGAGGGTCATAGGGAGGCCGAGAGCTCCTTCTCTCACAATTTTCAGTAAAGTAATCAAGATAAAAACAAAAACAATCCTTTAAAGGAAAAACAACAGGTAATTTGAGCTTTCCAAGCGCATTTCCCTCCAGACACACCTTACAACCCTCTTAGATCCCTAACCAACCTCATCACGCATGCACGTGCCATGAGCGGCCTTCCTTGTCCTCATACGCACAATGTGGCTGAATGGAAGGGGGTGTGGATGGAGACCGGTCTCTTGAAAAGGGGGGTTGGAAAAGGGTAGAAACCTGCCTTTTGCAAAGCTGGGCCACTCGCTGGTTCTGACCCTGGGAGGGTCATAGGGAGGCCGAGAGCTCCTTCTTTCTCAATTTTCAGTAAAGTAATCAAGATAAAAACAAAAACAATCCTTTAAAGGAAAAACAACAGGTAATTTGAGCTTTCCAAGCGCATTTCCCTCCAGACACACCTTACAACCCTCTTAGATCCCTAACCAACCTCATCACGCATGCACGTGCCATGAGCGGCCTTCCTTGTCCTCATACGCACAATGTGGCTGAATGGAAGGGGGTGT
This sequence comes from Nannochloropsis oceanica, assembly GCA_004519485.1. NCBI lineage: Eukaryota > Eustigmatophyceae > Eustigmatales > Monodopsidaceae > Nannochloropsis > Nannochloropsis oceanica. The sequence goes on from CP038120.1 coordinate 575,066, forward strand.
GGATGGAGACCGGTCTCTTGAAAAGGGGGGTTGGAAAAGGGTAGAAACCTGCCTTTTGCAAAGCTGGGCCACTCGCTGGTTCTGACCCTGGGAGGGTCATAGGGAGGCCGAGAGCTCCTTCTTTCTCAATTTTCAGTAAAGTAATCAAGATAAAAACAAAAACAATCCTTTAAAGGAAAAACAACAGGTAATTTGAGCTTTCCAAGCGCATTTCCCTCCAGACACACCTTACAACCCTCTTAGATCCCTAACCAACCTCATCACGCATGCACGTGCCATGAGCCGCCTTCCTTGTCCTCATACGCACAATGTGGCTGAATGGAAGGGGGTGTGGATGGAGACCGGTCTCTTGAAAAGGGGGGTTGGAAAAGGGTAGAAACCTGCCTTTTGCAAAGCTGGGCCACTCGCTGGTTCTGACCCTGGGAGGGTCATAGGGAGGCCGAGAGCTCCTTCTTTCTCAATTTTCAGTAAAGTAATCAAGATAAAAACAAAAACAATCCTTTAAAGGAAAAACAACAGGTAATTTGAGCTTTCCAAGCGCATTTCCCTCCAGACACACCTTACAACCCTCCTAGATCCTTTACCAACCTCATCACGCATGCACGTGCCATGAGCCGCCTTCCTTGTCCTCATACGCACAATGTGGCTGAATGGAAGGGGGTGAGGATGGAGACCGGTCTCTTGAAAAGGGGGGTTGGAAAAGGGTAGAAACCTGCCTTTTGCAAAGCTGGGCCACTCGCTGGTTCTGACCCTGGGAGGGTCATAGGGAGGCCGAGAGCTCCTTCTTTCTCAATTTTCAGTAAAGTAATCAAGATAAAAACAAAAACAATCCTTTAAAGGAAAAACAACAGGTAATTTGAGCTTTCCAAGCGCATTTCCCTCCAGACACACCTTACAACCCTCTTAGATCCCTAACCAACCTCATCACGCATGCACGTGCCATGAGCGGCCTTCCTTGTCCTCATACGCACAATGTGGCTGAATGGAAGGGGGTGTGGATGGAGACCGGTCTCTTGAAAAGGGGGGTTGGAAAAGGGTAGAAACCTGCCTTTTGCAAAGCTGGGCCACTCGCTGGTTCTGACCCTGGGAGGGTCATAGGGAGGCCGAGAGCTCCTTCTTTCTCAATTTTCAGTAAAGTAATCAAGATAAAAACAAAAACAATCCTTTAAAGGAAAAACAACAGGTAATTTGAGCTTTCCAAGCGCATTTCCCTCCAGACACACCTTACAACCCTCTTAGATCCCTAACCAACCTCATCACGCATGCACGTGCCATGAGCCGCCTTCCTTGTCCTCATACGCACAATGTGGCTGAATGGAAGGGGGTGTGGATGGAGACCGGTCTCTTGAAAAGGGGGGTTGGAAAAGGGTAGAAACCTGCCTTTTGCAAAGCTGGGCCACTCGCTGGTTCTGACCCTGGGAGGGTCATAGGGAGGCCGAGAGCTCCTTCTTTCTCAATTTTCAGTAAAGTAATCAAGATAAAAACAAAAACAATCCTTTAAAGGAAAAACAACAGGTAATTTGAGCTTTCCAAGCGCATTTCCCTCCAGACACACCTTACAACCCTCCTAGATCCTTTACCAACCTCATCACGCATGCACGTGCCATGAGCCGCCTTCCTTGTCCTCATACGCACAATGTGGCTGAATGGAAGGGGGTGAGGATGGAGACCGGTCTCTTGAAAAGGGGGGTTGGAAAAGGGTAGAAACCTGCCTTTTGCAAAGCTGGGCCACTCGCTGGTTCTGACCCTGGGAGGGTCATAGGGAGGCCGAGAGCTCCTTCATTCTCAATTTTCAGTAAAGTAATCAAGATAAAAACAAAAACAATCCTTTAAAGGAAAAACAACAGGTAATTTGAGCTTTCCAAGCGCATTTCCCTCCAGACACACCTTACAACCCTCCTAGATCCCTAACCAACCTCATCACGCATGCACGTGCCATGAGCCGCCTTCCTTGTCCTCATACGCACAATGTGGCTGAATGGAAGGGGGTGAGGATGGAGACCGGTCTCTTGAAAAGGGGGGGTGGAAAAGGGTAGAAACCTGCCTTTTGCAAAGCTGGGCCACTCGCTGGTTCTGACCCTGGGAGGGTCATAGGGAGGCCGAGAGCTCCTTCTCTCACAATTTTCAGTAAAGTAATCAAGATAAAAACAAAAACAATCCTTTAAAGGAAAAACAACAGGTAATTTGAGCTTTCCAAGCGCATTTCCCTCCAGACACACCTTACAACCCTCTTAGATCCCTAACCAACCTCATCACGCATGCACGTGCCATGAGCGGCCTTCCTTGTCCTCATACGCACAATGTGGCTGAATGGAAGGGGGTGTGGATGGAGACCGGTCTCTTGAAAAGGGGGGTTGGAAAAGGGTAGAAACCTGCCTTTTGCAAAGCTGGGCCACTCGCTGGTTCTGACCCTGGGAGGGTCATAGGGAGGCCGAGAGCTCCTTCTTTCTCAATTTTCAGTAAAGTAATCAAGATAAAAACAAAAACAATCCTTTAAAGGAAAAACAACAGGTAATTTGAGCTTTCCAAGCGCATTTCCCTCCAGACACACCTTACAACCCTCTTAGATCCCTAACCAACCTCATCACGCATGCACGTGCCATGAGCCGCCTTCCTTGTCCTCACACGCACAATGGAAGGGGGTGAGGATGGAGACCGGTCTCTTGAAAAGGGGGGGTGGAAAAGGGTAGAAACCTGCCTTTTGCAAAGCTGGGCCACTCGCTGGTTCTGATCCTGGGAGGGTCATAGGGAGGCCGAGAGCTCCTTCTTTCTCAATTTTCAGTAAAGTAATCAAGATAAAAACAAAAACAATCCTTTAAAGGAAAAACAACAGGTAATTTGAGCTTTCCAAGCGCATTTCCCTCCAGACACACCTTACAACCCTCTTAGATCCCTAACCAACCTCATCACGCATGCACGTGCCATGAGCCGCCTTCCTTGTCCTCATACGCACAATGTGGCTGAATGGAAGGGGGTGTGGATGGAGACCGGTCTCTTGAAAAGGGGGGTTGGAAAAGGGTAGAAACCTGCCTTTTGCAAAGCTGGGCCACTCGCTGGTTCTGACCCTGGGAGGGTCATAGGGAGGCCGAGAGCTCCTTCCTTCTCAATTTTCAGTAAAGTAATCAAGATAAAAACAAAAACAATCCTTTAAAGGAAAAACAACAGGTAATTTGAGCTTTCCAAGCGCATTTCCCTCCAGACACACCTTACAACCCTCCTAGATCCTTTACCAACCTCATCACGCATGCACGTGCCATGAGCCGCCTTCCTTGTCCTCATACGCACAATGTGGCTGAATGGAAGGGGGTGAGGATGGAGACCGGTCTCTTGAAAAGGGGGGTTGGAAAAGGGTAGAAACCTGCCTTTTGCAAAGCTGGGCCACTCGCTGGTTCTGACCCTGGGAGGGTCATAGGGAGGCCGAGAGCTCCTTCCTTCTCAATTTTCAGTAAAGTAATCAAGATAAAAACAAAAACAATCCTTTAAAGGAAAAACAACAGGTAATTTGAGCTTTCCAAGCGCATTTCCCTCCAGACACACCTTACAACCCTCCTAGATCCCTAACCAACCTCATCACGCATGCACGTGCCATGAGCCGCCTTCCTTGTCCTCATACGCACAATGTGGCTGAATGGAAGGGGGTGAGGATGGAGACCGGTCTCTTGAAAAGGGGGGGTGGAAAAGGGTAGAAACCTGCCTTTTGCAAAGCTGGGCCACTCGCTGGTTCTGATCCTGGGAGGGTCATAGGGAGGCCGAGAGCTCCTTCTTTCTCAATTTTCAGTAAAGTAATCAAGATAAAAACAAAAACAATCCTTTAAAGGAAAAACAACAGGTAATTTGAGCTTTCCAAGCGCATTTCCCTCCAGACACACCTTACAACCCTCTTAGATCCCTAACCAACCTCATCACGCATGCACGTGCCATGAGCCGCCTTCCTTGTCCTCACACGCACAATGGAAGGGGGTGAGGATGGAGACCGGTCTCTTGAAAAGGGGGGTTGGAAAAGGGTAGAAACCTGCCTTTTGCAAAGCTGGGCCAGTCGCTGGTTCTGACCCTGGGAGGGTCATAGGGAGGCCGAGAGCTCCTTCCTTCTCAATTTTCAGTAAAGTAATCAAGATAAAAACAAAAACAATCCTTTAAAGGAAAAACAACAGGTAATTTGAGCTTTCCAAGCGCATTTCCCTCCAGACACACCTTACAACCCTCCTAGATCCCTAACCAACCTCATCACGCATGCACGTGCCATGAGCGGCCTTCCTTGTCCTCACACGCACAATGGAAGGGGGTGAGGATGGAGACCGGTCTCTTGAAAAGGGGGTGTGGAAAAGGGTAGAAACCTGCCTTTTGCAAAGCTGGGCCACTCGCTGGTTCTGATCCTGGGAGGGTCATAGGGAGGCCGAGAGCTCCTTCTTTCTCAATTTTCAGTAAAGTAATCAAGATAAAAACAAAAACAATCCTTTAAAGGAAAAACAACAGGTAATTTGAGCTTTCCAAGCGCATTTCCCTCCAGACACACCTTACAACCCTCTTAGATCCCTAACCAACCTCATCACGCATGCACGTGCCATGAGCCGCCTTCCTTGTCCTCATACGCACAATGTGGCTGAATGGAAGGGGGTGTGGATGGAGACCGGTCTCTTGAAAAGGGGGGTTGGAAAAGGGTAGAAACCTGCCTTTTGCAAAGCTGGGCCAGTCGCTGGTTCTGATCCTGGGAGGGTCATAGGGAGGCCGAGAGCTCCTTCTTTCTCAATTTTCAGTAAAGTAATCAAGATAAAAACAAAAACAATCCTTTAAAGGAAAAACAACAGGTAATTTGAGCTTTCCAAGCGCATTTCCCTCCAGACACACCTTACAACCCTCCTAGATCCCTAACCAACCTCATCACGCATGCACGTGCCATGAGCCGCCTTCCTTGTCCTCATACGCACAATGTGGCTGAATGGAAGGGGGTGAGGATGGAGACCGGTCTCTTGAAAAGGGGGGGTGGATAAGAGTAGAAACCTGCCTTTTGCAAAGCTGGGCCACTCGCTGGTTCTGACCCTGGGAGGGTCATAGGGAGGCCGAGAGCTCCTTCTTTCTCAATTTTCAGTAAAGTAATCAAGATAAAAACAAAAACAATCCTTTAAAGGAAAAACAACAGGTAATTTGAGCTTTCCAAGCGCGTTTCCCTCCAGACACACCTTACAACCCTCCTAGATCCCTAACCAACCTCATCACGCATGCACGTGCCATGAGCCGCCTTCCTTGTCCTCATACGCACAATGTGGCTGAATGGAAGGGGGTGAGGATGGAGACCGGTCTCTTGAAAAGGGGGGTTGGAAAAGGGTAGAAACCTGCCTTTTGCAAAGCTGGGCCACTCGCTGGTTCTGATCCTGGGAGGGTCATAGGGAGGCCGAGAGCTCCTTCTTTCTCAATTTTCAGTAAAGTAATCAAGATAAAAACAAAAACAATCCTTTAAAGGAAAAACAACAGGTAATTTGAGCTTTCCAAGCGCATTTCCCTCCAGACACACCTTACAACCCTCTTAGATCCCTAACCAACCTCATCACGCATGCACGTGCCATGAGCCGCCTTCCTTATCCTCATACGCACAATGTGGCTGAATGGAAGGGGGTGTGGATGGAGACCGGTCTCTTGAAAAGGGGGGTTGGAAAAGGGTAGAAACCTGCCTTTTGCAAAGCTGGGCCAGTCGCTGGTTCTGACCCTGGGAGGGTCATAGGGAGGCCGAGAGCTCCTTCCTTCTCAATTTTCAGTAAAGTAATCAAGATAAAAACAAAAACAATCCTTTAAAGGAAAAACAACAGGTAATTTGAGCTTTCCAAGCGCATTTCCCTCCAGACACACCTTACAACCCTCTTAGATCCCTAACCAACCTCATCACGCATGCACGTGCCATGAGCCGCCTTCCTTGTCCTCATACGCACAATGTGGCTGAATGGAAGGGGGTGAGGATGGAGACCGGTCTCTTGAAAAGGGGGGGTGGATAAGAGTAGAAACCTGCCTTTTGCAAAGCTGGGCCACTCGCTGGTTCTGATCCTGGGAGGGTCATAGGGAGGCCGAGAGCTCCTTCCTTCTCAATTTTCAGTAAAGTAATCAAGATAAAAACAAAAACAATCCTTTAAAGGAAAAACAACAGGTAATTTGAGCTTTCCAAGCGCATTTCCCTCCAGACACACCTTACAACCCTCCTAGATCCCTAACCAACCTCATCACGCATGCACGTGCCATGAGCGGCCTTCCTTGTCCTCACACGCACAATGGAAGGGGGTGAGGATGGAGACCGGTCTCTTGAAAAGGGGGTGTGGAAAAGGGTAGAAACCTGCCTTTTGCAAAGCTGGGCCACTCGCTGGTTCTGATCCTGGGAGGGTCATAGGGAGGCCGAGAGCTCCTTCTTTCTCAATTTTCAGTAAAGTAATCAAGATAAAAACAAAAACAATCCTTTAAAGGAAAAACAACAGGTAATTTGAGCTTTCCAAGCGCATTTCCCTCCAGACACACCTTACAACCCTCTTAGATCCCTAACCAACCTCATCACGCATGCACGTGCCATGAGCCGCCTTCCTTGTCCTCATACGCACAATGTGGCTGAATGGAAGGGGGTGTGGATGGAGACCGGTCTCTTGAAAAGGGGGGTTGGAAAAGGGTAGAAACCTGCCTTTTGCAAAGCTGGGCCAGTCGCTGGTTCTGATCCTGGGAGGGTCATAGGGAGGCCGAGAGCTCCTTCTTTCTCAATTTTCAGTAAAGTAATCAAGATAAAAACAAAAACAATCCTTTAAAGGAAAAACAACAGGTAATTTGAGCTTTCCAAGCGCATTTCCCTCCAGACACACCTTACAACCCTCCTAGATCCCTAACCAACCTCATCACGCATGCACGTGCCATGAGCCGCCTTCCTTGTCCTCATACGCACAATGTGGCTGAATGGAAGGGGGTGAGGATGGAGACCGGTCTCTTGAAAAGGGGGGGTGGATAAGAGTAGAAACCTGCCTTTTGCAAAGCTGGGCCACTCGCTGGTTCTGACCCTGGGAGGGTCATAGGGAGGCCGAGAGCTCCTTCTTTCTCAATTTTCAGTAAAGTAATCAAGATAAAAACAAAAACAATCCTTTAAAGGAAAAACAACAGGTAATTTGAGCTTTCCAAGCGCGTTTCCCTCCAGACACACCTTACAACCCTCCTAGATCCCTAACCAACCTCATCACGCATGCACGTGCCATGAGCCGCCTTCCTTGTCCTCATACGCACAATGTGGCTGAATGGAAGGGGGTGAGGATGGAGACCGGTCTCTTGAAAAGGGGGGTTGGAAAAGGGTAGAAACCTGCCTTTTGCAAAGCTGGGCCACTCGCTGGTTCTGATCCTGGGAGGGTCATAGGGAGGCCGAGAGCTCCTTCTTTCTCAATTTTCAGTAAAGTAATCAAGATAAAAACAAAAACAATCCTTTAAAGGAAAAACAACAGGTAATTTGAGCTTTCCAAGCGCATTTCCCTCCAGACACACCTTACAACCCTCTTAGATCCCTAACCAACCTCATCACGCATGCACGTGCCATGAGCCGCCTTCCTTATCCTCATACGCACAATGTGGCTGAATGGAAGGGGGTGTGGATGGAGACCGGTCTCTTGAAAAGGGGGGTTGGAAAAGGGTAGAAACCTGCCTTTTGCAAAGCTGGGCCACTCGCTGGTTCTGACCCTGGGAGGGTCATAGGGAGGCCGAGAGCTCCTTCTTTCACAATTTTCAGTAAAGTAATCAAGATAAAAACAAAAACAATCCTTTAAAGGAAAAACAACAGGTAATTTGAGCTTTCCAAGCGCATTTCCCTCCAGACACACCTTACAACCCTCTTAGATCCCTAACCAACCTCATCACGCATGCACGTGCCATGAGCCGCCTTCCTTGTCCTCACACGCACAATGGAAGGGGGTGAGGATGGAGACCGGTCTCTTGAAAAGGGGGGGTGGAAAAGGGTAGAAACCTGCCTTTTGCAAAGCTGGGCCACTCGCTGGTTCTGATCCTGGGAGGGTCATAGGGAGGCCGAGAGCTCCTTCTTTCTCAATTTTCAGTAAAGTAATCAAGATAAAAACAAAAACAATCCTTTAAAGGAAAAACAACAGGTAATTTGAGCTTTCCAAGCGCATTTCCCTCCAGACACACCTTACAACCCTCTTAGATCCCTAACCAACCTCATCACGCATGCACGTGCCATGAGCCGCCTTCCTTGTCCTCATACGCACAATGTGGCTGAATGGAAGGGGGTGTGGATGGAGACCGGTCTCTTGAAAAGGGGGGTTGGAAAAGGGTAGAAACCTGCCTTTTGCAAAGCTGGGCCACTCGCTGGTTCTGACCCTGGGAGGGTCATAGGGAGGCCGAGAGCTCCTTCTTTCTCAATTTTCAGTAAAGTAATCAAGATAAAAACAAAAACAATCCTTTAAAGGAAAAACAACAGGTAATTTGAGCTTTCCAAGCGCGTTTCCCTCCAGACACACCTTACAACCCTCCTAGATCCTTTACCAACCTCATCACGCATGCACGTGCCATGAGCCGCCTTCCTTGTCCTCATACGCACAATGTGGCTGAATGGAAGGGGGTGAGGATGGAGACCGGTCTCTTGAAAAGGGGGGGTGGAAAAGGGTAGAAACCTGCCTTTTGCAAAGCTGGGCCACTCGCTGGTTCTGATCCTGGGAGGGTCATAGGGAGGCCGAGAGCTCCTTCTTTCTCAATTTTCAGTAAAGTAATCAAGATAAAAACAAAAACAATCCTTTAAAGGAAAAACAACAGGTAATTTGAGCTTTCCAAGCGCATTTCCCTCCAGACACACCTTACAACCCTCCTAGATCCCTAACCAACCTCATCACGCATGCACGTGCCATGAGCCGCCTTCCTTGTCCTCATACGCACAATGTGGCTGAATGGAAGGGGGTGAGGATGGAGACCGGTCTCTTGAAAAGGGGGGTTGGAAAAGGGTAGAAACCTGCCTTTTGCAAAGCTGGGCCACTCGCTGGTTCTGACCCTGGGAGGGTCATAGGGAGGCCGAGAGCTCCTTCTCTCACAATTTTCAGTAAAGTAATCAAGATAAAAACAAAAACAATCCTTTAAAGGAAAAACAACAGGTAATTTGAGCTTTCCAAGCGCATTTCCCTCCAGACACACCTTACAACCCTCTTAGATCCCTAACCAACCTCATCACGCATGCACGTGCCATGAGCGGCCTTCCTTGTCCTCATACGCACAATGTGGCTGAATGGAAGGGGGTGTGGATGGAGACCGGTCTCTTGAAAAGGGGGGTTGGAAAAGGGTAGAAACCTGCCTTTTGCAAAGCTGGGCCACTCGCTGGTTCTGACCCTGGGAGGGTCATAGGGAGGCCGAGAGCTCCTTCTTTCTCAATTTTCAGTAAAGTAATCAAGATAAAAACAAAAACAATCCTTTAAAGGAAAAACAACAGGTAATTTGAGCTTTCCAAGCGCATTTCCCTCCAGACACACCTTACAACCCTCTTAGATCCCTAACCAACCTCATCACGCATGCACGTGCCATGAGCCGCCTTCCTTGTCCTCACACGCACAATGGAAGGGGGTGAGGATGGAGACCGGTCTCTTGAAAAGGGGGGGTGGAAAAGGGTAGAAACCTGCCTTTTGCAAAGCTGGGCCACTCGCTGGTTCTGATCCTGGGAGGGTCATAGGGAGGCCGAGAGCTCCTTCTTTCTCAATTTTCAGTAAAGTAATCAAGATAAAAACAAAAACAATCCTTTAAAGGAAAAACAACAGGTAATTTGAGCTTTCCAAGCGCATTTCCCTCCAGACACACCTTACAACCCTCTTAGATCCCTAACCAACCTCATCACGCATGCACGTGCCATGAGCCGCCTTCCTTGTCCTCATACGCACAATGTGGCTGAATGGAAGGGGGTGTGGATGGAGACCGGTCTCTTGAAAAGGGGGGTTGGAAAAGGGTAGAAACCTGCCTTTTGCAAAGCTGGGCCACTCGCTGGTTCTGACCCTGGGAGGGTCATAGGGAGGCCGAGAGCTCCTTCCTTCTCAATTTTCAGTAAAGTAATCAAGATAAAAACAAAAACAATCCTTTAAAGGAAAAACAACAGGTAATTTGAGCTTTCCAAGCGCATTTCCCTCCAGACACACCTTACAACCCTCCTAGATCCTTTACCAACCTCATCACGCATGCACGTGCCATGAGCCGCCTTCCTTGTCCTCATACGCACAATGTGGCTGAATGGAAGGGGGTGAGGATGGAGACCGGTCTCTTGAAAAGGGGGGTTGGAAAAGGGTAGAAACCTGCCTTTTGCAAAGCTGGGCCACTCGCTGGTTCTGACCCTGGGAGGGTCATAGGGAGGCCGAGAGCTCCTTCTTTCTCAATTTTCAGTAAAGTAATCAAGATAAAAACAAAAACAATCCTTTAAAGGAAAAACAACAGGTAATTTGAGCTTTCCAAGCGCATTTCCCTCCAGACACACCTTACAACCCTCCTAGATCCCTAACCAACCTCATCACGCATGCACGTGCCATGAGCCGCCTTCCTTGTCCTCATACGCACAATGTGGCTGAATGGAAGGGGGTGAGGATGGAGACCGGTCTCTTGAAAAGGGGGGGTGGAAAAGGGTAGAAACCTGCCTTTTGCAAAGCTGGGCCACTCGCTGGTTCTGATCCTGGGAGGGTCATAGGGAGGCCGAGAGCTCCTTCTTTCTCAATTTTCAGTAAAGTAATCAAGATAAAAACAAAAACAATCCTTTAAAGGAAAAACAACAGGTAATTTGAGCTTTCCAAGCGCATTTCCCTCCAGACACACCTTACAACCCTCTTAGATCCCTAACCAACCTCATCACGCATGCACGTGCCATGAGCCGCCTTCCTTGTCCTCACACGCACAATGGAAGGGGGTGAGGATGGAGACCGGTCTCTTGAAAAGGGGGGTTGGAAAAGGGTAGAAACCTGCCTTTTGCAAAGCTGGGCCAGTCGCTGGTTCTGACCCTGGGAGGGTCATAGGGAGGCCGAGAGCTCCTTCCTTCTCAATTTTCAGTAAAGTAATCAAGATAAAAACAAAAACAATCCTTTAAAGGAAAAACAACAGGTAATTTGAGCTTTCCAAGCGCATTTCCCTCCAGACACACCTTACAACCCTCTTAGATCCCTAACCAACCTCATCACGCATGCACGTGCCATGAGCCGCCTTCCTTGTCCTCATACGCACAATGTGGCTGAATGGAAGGGGGTGAGGATGGAGACCGGTCTCTTGAAAAGGGGGGGTGGAAAAGGGTAGAAACCTGCCTTTTGCAAAGCTGGGCCACTCGCTGGTTCTGATCCTGGGAGGGTCATAGGGAGGCCGAGAGCTCCTTCTTTCTCAATTTTCAGTAAAGTAATCAAGATAAAAACAAAAACAATCCTTTAAAGGAAAAACAACAGGTAATTTGAGCTTTCCAAGCGCATTTCCCTCCAGACACACCTTACAACCCTCTTAGATCCCTAACCAACCTCATCACGCATGCACGTGCCATGAGCCGCCTTCCTTGTCCTCATACGCACAATGTGGCTGAATGGAAGGGGGTGAGGATGGAGACCGGTCTCTTGAAAAGGGGGGGTGGAAAAGGGTAGAAACCTGCCTTTTGCAAAGCTGGGCCACTCGCTGGTTCTGATCCTGGGAGGGTCATAGGGAGGCCGAGAGCTCCTTCTTTCTCAATTTTCAGTAAAGTAATCAAGATAAAAACAAAAACAATCCTTTAAAGGAAAAACAACAGGTAATTTGAGCTTTCCAAGCGCATTTCCCTCCAGACACACCTTACAACCCTCTTAGATCCCTAACCAACCTCATCACGCATGCACGTGCCATGAGCGGCCTTCCTTGTCCTCACACGCACAATGGAAGGGGGTGAGGATGGAGACCGGTCTCTTGAAAAGGGGGGTTGGAAAAGGGTAGAAACCTGCCTTTTGCAAAGCTGGGCCACTCGCTGGTTCTGACCCTGGGAGGGTCATAGGGAGGCCGAGAGCTCCTTCCTTCTCAATTTTCAGTAAAGTAATCAAGATAAAAACAAAAACAATCCTTTAAAGGAAAAACAACAGGTAATTTGAGCTTTCCAAGCGCATTTCCCTCCAGACACACCTTACAACCCTCTTAGATCCCTAACCAACCTCATCACGCATGCACGTGCCATGAGCCGCCTTCCTTGTCCTCATACGCACAATGTGGCTGAATGGAAGGGGGTGTGGATGGAGACCGGTCTCTTGAAAAGGGGGGTTGGAAAAGGGTAGAAACCTGCCTTTTGCAAAGCTGGGCCACTCGCTGGTTCTGACCCTGGGAGGGTCATAGGGAGGCCGAGAGCTCCTTCATTCTCAATTTTCGGTAAAGTAATCAAGATAAAAACAAAAACAATCCTTTAAAGGAAAAACAACAGGTAATTTGAGCTTTCCAAGCGCATTTCCCTCCAGACACACCTTACAACCCTCCTAGATCCCTAACCAACCTCATCACGCATGCACGTGCCATGAGCGGCCTTCCCTGTCCTCATACGCACAATGTGGCTGAATGGAAGGGGGTGAGGATGGAGACCGGTCTCTTGAAAAGGGGGGGTGGAAAAGGGTAGAAACCTGCCTTTTGCAAAGCTGGGCCACTCGCTGGTTCTGATCCTGGGAGGGTCATAGGGAGGCCGAGAGCTCCTTCTCTCTCAATTTTCAGTAAAGTAATCAAGATAAAAACAAAAACAATCCTTTAAAGGAAAAACAACAGGTAATTTGAGCTTTCCAAGCGCGTTTCCCTCCAGACACACCTTACAACCCTCTTAGATCCCTAACCAACCTCATCACGCATGCACGTGCCATGAGCGGCCTTCCTTGTCCTCATACGCACAATGTGGCTGAATGGAAGGGGGTGTGGATGGAGACCGGTCTCTTGAAAAGGGGGGTTGGAAAAGGGTAGAAACCTGCCTTTTGCAAAGCTGGGCCACTCGCTGGTTCTGACCCTGGGAGGGTCATAGGGAGGCCGAGAGCTCCTTCTCTCTCAATTTTCAGTAAAGTAATCAAGATAAAAACAAAAACAATCCTTTAAAGGAAAAACAACAGGTAATTTGAGCTTTCCAAGCGCATTTCCCTCCAGACACACATTACAACCCTCTTAGATCCCTAACCCACATCATCACGCATGCACGTGCCATGAGCCGCCTTCCTTGTCCTCATACGCACAATGTGGCTGAATGGAAGGGGGTGTGGATGGAGACCGGTCTCTTGAAAAGGGGGGTTGGAAAAGGGTAGAAACCTGCCTTTTGCAAAGCTGGGCCACTCGCTGGTTCTGACCCTGGGAGGGTCATAGGGAGGCCGAGAGCTCCTTCTTTCTCAATTTTCAGTAAAGTAATCAAGATAAAAACAAAAACAATCCTTTAAAGGAAAAACAACAGGTAATTTGAGCTTTCCAAGCGCATTTCCCTCCAGACACACCTTACAACCCTCTTAGATCCCTAACCAACCTCATCACGCATGCACGTGCCATGAGCCGCCTTCCTTGTCCTCATACGCACAATGTGGCTGAATGGAAGGGGGTGTGGATGGAGACCGGTCTCTTGAAAAGGGGGGTTGGATAAGAGTAGAAACCTGCCTTTTGCAAAGCTGGGCCACTCGCTGGTTCTGATCCTGGGAGGGTCATAGGGAGGCCGAGAGCTCCTTCCTTCTCAATTTTCAGTAAAGTAATCAAGATAAAAACAAAAACAATCCTTTAAAGGAAAAACAACAGGTAATTTGAGCTTTCCAAGCTCGTTTCCCTCCAGACACACCTTACAACCCTCTTAGATCCCTAACCAACCTCATCACGCATGCACGTGCCATGAGCCGCCTTCCTTGTCCTCATACGCACAATGTGGCTGAATGGAAGGGGGTGAGGATGGAGACCGGTCTCTTGAAAAGGGGGGGTGGATAAGAGTAGAAACCTGCCTTTTGCAAAGCTGGGCCACTCGCTGGTTCTGATCCTGGGAGGGTCATAGGGAGGCCGAGAGCTCCTTCCTTCTCAATTTTCAGTAAAGTAATCAAGATAAAAACAAAAACAATCCTTTAAAGGAAAAACAACAGGTAATTTGAGCTTTCCAAGCGCATTTCCCTCCAGACACACCTTACAACCCTCCTAGATCCCTAACCAACCTCATCACGCATGCACGTGCCATGAGCGGCCTTCCTTGTCCTCACACGCACAATGGAAGGGGGTGAGGATGGAGACCGGTCTCTTGAAAAGGGGGTGTGGAAAAGGGTAGAAACCTGCCTTTTGCAAAGCTGGGCCACTCGCTGGTTCTGATCCTGGGAGGGTCATAGGGAGGCCGAGAGCTCCTTCTTTCTCAATTTTCAGTAAAGTAATCAAGATAAAAACAAAAACAATCCTTTAAAGGAAAAACAACAGGTAATTTGAGCTTTCCAAGCGCATTTCCCTCCAGACACACCTTACAACCCTCTTAGATCCCTAACCAACCTCATCACGCATGCACGTGCCATGAGCCGCCTTCCTTGTCCTCATACGCACAATGTGGCTGAATGGAAGGGGGTGTGGATGGAGACCGGTCTCTTGAAAAGGGGGGTTGGAAAAGGGTAGAAACCTGCCTTTTGCAAAGCTGGGCCAGTCGCTGGTTCTGATCCTGGGAGGGTCATAGGGAGGCCGAGAGCTCCTTCTTTCTCAATTTTCAGTAAAGTAATCAAGATAAAAACAAAAACAATCCTTTAAAGGAAAAACAACAGGTAATTTGAGCTTTCCAAGCGCATTTCCCTCCAGACACACCTTACAACCCTCCTAGATCCCTAACCAACCTCATCACGCATGCACGTGCCATGAGCCGCCTTCCTTGTCCTCATACGCACAATGTGGCTGAATGGAAGGGGGTGAGGATGGAGACCGGTCTCTTGAAAAGGGGGGGTGGATAAGAGTAGAAACCTGCCTTTTGCAAAGCTGGGCCACTCGCTGGTTCTGACCCTGGGAGGGTCATAGGGAGGCCGAGAGCTCCTTCTTTCTCAATTTTCAGTAAAGTAATCAAGATAAAAACAAAAACAATCCTTTAAAGGAAAAACAACAGGTAATTTGAGCTTTCCAAGCGCGTTTCCCTCCAGACACACCTTACAACCCTCCTAGATCCCTAACCAACCTCATCACGCATGCACGTGCCATGAGCCGCCTTCCTTGTCCTCATACGCACAATGTGGCTGAATGGAAGGGGGTGAGGATGGAGACCGGTCTCTTGAAAAGGGGGGTTGGAAAAGGGTAGAAACCTGCCTTTTGCAAAGCTGGGCCACTCGCTGGTTCTGATCCTGGGAGGGTCATAGGGAGGCCGAGAGCTCCTTCTTTCTCAATTTTCAGTAAAGTAATCAAGATAAAAACAAAAACAATCCTTTAAAGGAAAAACAACAGGTAATTTGAGCTTTCCAAGCGCATTTCCCTCCAGACACACCTTACAACCCTCTTAGATCCCTAACCAACCTCATCACGCATGCACGTGCCATGAGCCGCCTTCCTTATCCTCATACGCACAATGTGGCTGAATGGAAGGGGGTGTGGATGGAGACCGGTCTCTTGAAAAGGGGGGTTGGAAAAGGGTAGAAACCTGCCTTTTGCAAAGCTGGGCCACTCGCTGGTTCTGACCCTGGGAGGGTCATAGGGAGGCCGAGAGCTCCTTCTTTCACAATTTTCAGTAAAGTAATCAAGATAAAAACAAAAACAATCCTTTAAAGGAAAAACAACAGGTAATTTGAGCTTTCCAAGCGCATTTCCCTCCAGACACACCTTACAACCCTCTTAGATCCCTAACCAACCTCATCACGCATGCACGTGCCATGAGCCGCCTTCCTTGTCCTCACACGCACAATGGAAGGGGGTGAGGATGGAGACCGGTCTCTTGAAAAGGGGGGGTGGAAAAGGGTAGAAACCTGCCTTTTGCAAAGCTGGGCCACTCGCTGGTTCTGATCCTGGGAGGGTCATAGGGAGGCCGAGAGCTCCTTCTTTCTCAATTTTCAGTAAAGTAATCAAGATAAAAACAAAAACAATCCTTTAAAGGAAAAACAACAGGTAATTTGAGCTTTCCAAGCGCATTTCCCTCCAGACACACCTTACAACCCTCTTAGATCCCTAACCAACCTCATCACGCATGCACGTGCCATGAGCCGCCTTCCTTGTCCTCATACGCACAATGTGGCTGAATGGAAGGGGGTGTGGATGGAGACCGGTCTCTTGAAAAGGGGGGTTGGAAAAGGGTAGAAACCTGCCTTTTGCAAAGCTGGGCCACTCGCTGGTTCTGACCCTGGGAGGGTCATAGGGAGGCCGAGAGCTCCTTCTTTCTCAATTTTCAGTAAAGTAATCAAGATAAAAACAAAAACAATCCTTTAAAGGAAAAACAACAGGTAATTTGAGCTTTCCAAGCGCGTTTCCCTCCAGACACACCTTACAACCCTCCTAGATCCTTTACCAACCTCATCACGCATGCACGTGCCATGAGCCGCCTTCCTTGTCCTCATACGCACAATGTGGCTGAATGGAAGGGGGTGAGGATGGAGACCGGTCTCTTGAAAAGGGGGGTTGGAAAAGGGTAGAAACCTGCCTTTTGCAAAGCTGGGCCACTCGCTGGTTCTGACCCTGGGAGGGTCATAGGGAGGCCGAGAGCTCCTTCATTCTCAATTTTCAGTAAAGTAATCAAGATAAAAACAAAAACAATCCTTTAAAGGAAAAACAACAGGTAATTTGAGCTTTCCAAGCGCATTTCCCTCCAGACACACCTTACAACCCTCCTAGATCCCTAACCAACCTCATCACGCATGCACGTGCCATGAGCCGCCTTCCTTGTCCTCATACGCACAATGTGGCTGAATGGAAGGGGGTGAGGATGGAGACCGGTCTCTTGAAAAGGGGGGGTGGAAAAGGGTAGAAACCTGCCTTTTGCAAAGCTGGGCCACTCGCTGGTTCTGATCCTGGGAGGGACATAGGGAGGCCGAGAGCTCCTTCTTTCTCAATTTTCAGTAAAGTAATCAAGATAAAAACAAAAACAATCCTTTAAAGGAAAAACAACAGGTAATTTGAGCTTTCCAAGCGCATTTCCCTCCAGACACACCTTACAACCCTCTTAGATCCCTAACCAACCTCATCACGCATGCACGTGCCATGAGCCGCCTTCCTTGTCCTCACACGCACAATGGAAGGGGGTGAGGATGGAGACCGGTCTCTTGAAAAGGGGGGTTGGAAAAGGGTAGAAACCTGCCTTTTGCAAAGCTGGGCCACTCGCTGGTTCTGACCCTGGGAGGGTCATAGGGAGGCCGAGAGCTCCTTCCTTCTCAATTTTCAGTAAAGTAATCAAGATAAAAACAAAAACAATCCTTTAAAGGAAAAACAACAGGTAATTTGAGCTTTCCAAGCGCATTTCCCTCCAGACACACCTTACAACCCTCTTAGATCCCTAACCAACCTCATCACGCATGCACGTGCCATGAGCCGCCTTCCTTGTCCTCATACGCACAATGTGGCTGAATGGAAGGGGGTGAGGATGGAGACCGGTCTCTTGAAAAGGGGGGGTGGAAAAGGGTAGAAACCTGCCTTTTGCAAAGCTGGGCCACTCGCTGGTTCTGACCCTGGGAGGGTCATAGGGAGGCCGAGAGCTCCTTCTCTCTCAATTTTCAGTAAAGTAATCAAGATAAAAACAAAAACAATCCTTTAAAGGAAAAACAACAGGTAATTTGAGCTTTCCAAGCGCATTTCCCTCCAGACACACCTTACAACCCTCTTAGATCCCTAACCAACCTCATCACGCATGCACGTGCCATGAGCGGCCTTCCTTGTCCTCACACGCACAATGGAAGGGGGTGAGGATGGAGACCGGTCTCTTGAAAAGGGGGGTTGGAAAAGGGTAGAAACCTGCCTTTTGCAAAGCTGGGCCACTCGCTGGTTCTGACCCTGGGAGGGTCATAGGGAGGCCGAGAGCTCCTTCCTTCTCAATTTTCAGTAAAGTAATCAAGATAAAAACAAAAACAATCCTTTAAAGGAAAAACAACAGGTAATTTGAGCTTTCCAAGCGCATTTCCCTCCAGACACACCTTACAACCCTCTTAGATCCCTAACCAACCTCATCACGCATGCACGTGCCATGAGCCGCCTTCCTTGTCCTCATACGCACAATGTGGCTGAATGGAAGGGGGTGAGGATGGAGACCGGTCTCTTGAAAAGGGGGGGTGGAAAAGGGTAGAAACCTGCCTTTTGCAAAGCTGGGCCACTCGCTGGTTCTGATCCTGGGAGGGACATAGGGAGGCCGAGAGCTCCTTCTTTCTCAATTTTCAGTAAAGTAATCAAGATAAAAACAAAAACAATCCTTTAAAGGAAAAACAACAGGTAATTTGAGCTTTCCAAGCGCATTTCCCTCCAGACACACCTTACAACCCTCTTAGATCCCTAACCAACCTCATCACGCATGCACGTGCCATGAGCGGCCTTCCTTGTCCTCACACGCACAATGGAAGGGGGTGAGGATGGAGACCGGTCTCTTGAAAAGGGGGGTTGGAAAAGGGTAGAAACCTGCCTTTTGCAAAGCTGGGCCACTCGCTGGTTCTGACCCTGGGAGGGTCATAGGGAGGCCGAGAGCTCCTTCCTTCTCAATTTTCAGTAAAGTAATCAAAATAAAAACAAAAACAATCCTTTAAAGGAAAAACAACAGGTAATTTGAGCTTTCCAAGCGCATTTCCCTCCAGACACACCTTACAACCCTCTTAGATCCCTAACCAACCTCATCACGCATGCACGTGCCATGAGCCGCCTTCCTTGTCCTCATACGCACAATGTGGCTGAATGGAAGGGGGTGAGGATGGAGACCGGTCTCTTGAAAAGGGGGGTTGGAAAAGGGTAGAAACCTGCCTTTTGCAAAGCTGGGCCACTCGCTGGTTCTGACCCTGGGAGGGTCATAGGGAGGCCGAGAGCTCCTTCCATCTCAATTTTCAGTAAAGTAATCAAAATAAAAACAAAAACAATCCTTTAAAGGAAAAACAACAGGTAATTTGAGCTTTCCAAGCGCATTTCCCTCCAGACACACCTTACAACCCTCTTAGATCCCTAACCAACCTCATCACGCATGCACGTGCCATGAGCGGCCTTCCTTGTCCTCACACGCACAATGGAAGGGGGTGAGGATGGAGACCGGTCTCTTGAAAAGGGGGGTTGGAAAAGGGTAGAAACCTGCCTTTTGCAAAGCTGGGCCACTCGCTGGTTCTGATCCTGGGAGGGTCATAGGGAGGCCGAGAGCTCCTTCTTTCTCAATTTTCAGTAAAGTAATCAAGATAAAAACAAAAACAATCCTTTAAAGGAAAAACAACAGGTAATTTGAGCTTTCCAAGCGCATTTCCCTCCAGACACACCTTACAACCCTCTTAGATCCCTAACCAACCTCATCACGCATGCACGTGCCATGAGCGGCCTTCCTTGTCCTCACACGCACAATGGAAGGGGGTGAGGATGGAGACCGGTCTCTTGAAAAGGGGGGTTGGAAAAGGGTAGAAACCTGCCTTTTGCAAAGCTGGGCCACTCGCTGGTTCTGACCCTGGGAGGGTCATAGGGAGGCCGAGAGCTCCTTCCTTCTCAATTTTCAGTAAAGTAATCAAGATAAAAACAAAAACAATCCTTTAAAGGAAAAACAACAGGTAATTTGAGCTTTCCAAGCGCATTTCCCTCCAGACACACCTTACAACCCTCTTAGATCCCTAACCAACCTCATCACGCATGCACGTGCCATGAGCCGCCTTCCTTGTCCTCATACGCACAATGTGGCTGAATGGAAGGGGGTGAGGATGGAGACCGGTCTCTTGAAAAGGGGGGGTGGAAAAGGGTAGAAACCTGCCTTTTGCAAAGCTGGGCCACTCGCTGGTTCTGATCCTGGGAGGGTCATAGGGAGGCCGAGAGCTCCTTCTTTCTCAATTTTCAGTAAAGTAATCAAAATAAAAACAAAAACAATCCTTTAAAGGAAAAACAACAGGTAATTTGAGCTTTCCAAGCGCATTTCCCTCCAGACACACCTTACAACCCTCTTAGATCCCTAACCAACCTCATCACGCATGCACGTGCCATGAGCGGCCTTCCTTGTCCTCACACGCACAATGGAAGGGGGTGAGGATGGAGACCGGTCTCTTGAAAAGGGGGGTTGGAAAAGGGTAGAAACCTGCCTTTTGCAAAGCTGGGCCAGTCGCTGGTTCTGACCCTGGGAGGGTCATAGGGAGGCCGAGAGCTCCTTCCTTCTCAATTTTCAGTAAAGTAATCAAGATAAAAACAAAAACAATCCTTTAAAGGAAAAACAACAGGTAATTTGAGCTTTCCAAGCGCATTTCCCTCCAGACACACCTTACAACCCTCTTAGATCCCTAACCCACATCATCACGCATGCACGTGCCATGAGCCGCCTTCCTTGTCCTCATACGCACAATGTGGCTGAATGGAAGGGGGTGTGGATGGAGACCGGTCTCTTGAAAAGGGGGGTTGGAAAAGGGTAGAAACCTGCCTTTTGCAAAGCTGGGCCACTCGCTGGTTCTGACCCTGGGAGGGTCATAGGGAGGCCGAGAGCTCCTTCTTTCTCAATTTTCAGTAAAGTAATCAAGATAAAAACAAAAACAATCCTTTAAAGGAAAAACAACAGGTAATTTGAGCTTTCCAAGCGCATTTCCCTCCAGACACACCTTACAACCCTCCTAGATCCCTAACCAACCTCATCACGCATGCACGTGCCATGAGCGGCCTTCCTTGTCCTCATACGCACAATGTGGCTGAATGGAAGGGGGTGAGGATGGAGACCGGTCTCTTGAAAAGGGGGGGGTGGAAAAGGGTAGAAACCTGCCTTTTGCAAAGCTGGGCCACTCGCTGGTTCTGATCCTGGGAGGGTCATAGGGAGGCCGAGAGCTCCTTCTCTCTCAATTTTCAGTAAAGTAATCAAGATAAAAACAAAAACAATCCTTTAAAGGAAAAACAACAGGTAATTTGAGCTTTCCAAGCGCGTTTCCCTCCAGACACACCTTACAACCCTCTTAGATCCCTAACCAACCTCATCACGCATGCACGTGCCATGAGCGGCCTTCCTTGTCCTCATACGCACAATGTGGCTGAATGGAAGGGGGTGTGGATGGAGACCGGTCTCTTGAAAAGGGGGGTTGGAAAAGGGTAGAAACCTGCCTTTTGCAAAGCTGGGCCACTCGCTGGTTCTGACCCTGGGAGGGTCATAGGGAGGCCGAGAGCTCCTTCTCTCTCAATTTTCAGTAAAGTAATCAAGATAAAAACAAAAACAATCCTTTAAAGGAAAAACAACAGGTAATTTGAGCTTTCCAAGCGCATTTCCCTCCAGACACACATTACAACCCTCTTAGATCCCTAACCCACATCATCACGCATGCACGTGCCATGAGCCGCCTTCCTTGTCCTCATACGCACAATGTGGCTGAATGGAAGGGGGTGTGGATGGAGACCGGTCTCTTGAAAAGGGGGGTTGGAAAAGGGTAGAAACCTGCCTTTTGCAAAGCTGGGCCACTCGCTGGTTCTGACCCTGGGAGGGTCATAGGGAGGCCGAGAGCTCCTTCTTTCTCAATTTTCAGTAAAGTAATCAAGATAAAAACAAAAACAATCCTTTAAAGGAAAAACAACAGGTAATTTGAGCTTTCCAAGCGCATTTCCCTCCAGACACACCTTACAACCCTCTTAGATCCCTAACCAACCTCATCACGCATGCACGTGCCATGAGCCGCCTTCCTTGTCCTCATACGCACAATGTGGCTGAATGGAAGGGGGTGTGGATGGAGACCGGTCTCTTGAAAAGGGGGGTTGGATAAGAGTAGAAACCTGCCTTTTGCAAAGCTGGGCCACTCGCTGGTTCTGATCCTGGGAGGGTCATAGGGAGGCCGAGAGCTCCTTCCTTCTCAATTTTCAGTAAAGTAATCAAGATAAAAACAAAAACAATCCTTTAAAGGAAAAACAACAGGTAATTTGAGCTTTCCAAGCTCGTTTCCCTCCAGACACACCTTACAACCCTCTTAGATCCCTAACCAACCTCATCACGCATGCACGTGCCATGAGCCGCCTTCCTTGTCCTCATACGCACAATGTGGCTGAATGGAAGGGGGTGTGGATGGAGACCGGTCTCTTGAAAAGGGGGGGTGGATAAGAGTAGAAACCTGCCTTTTGCAAAGCTGGGCCACTCGCTGGTTCTGATCCTGGGAGGGTCATAGGGAGGCCGAGAGCTCCTTCCTTCTCAATTTTCAGTAAAGTAATCAAGATAAAAACAAAAACAATCCTTTAAAGGAAAAACAACAGGTAATTTGAGCTTTCCAAGCGCATTTCCCTCCAGACACACCTTACAACCCTCCTAGATCCCTAACCAACCTCATCACGCATGCACGTGCCATGAGCGGCCTTCCTTGTCCTCACACGCACAATGGAAGGGGGTGAGGATGGAGACCGGTCTCTTGAAAAGGGGGTGTGGAAAAGGGTAGAAACCTGCCTTTTGCAAAGCTGGGCCACTCGCTGGTTCTGATCCTGGGAGGGTCATAGGGAGGCCGAGAGCTCCTTCTTTCTCAATTTTCAGTAAAGTAATCAAGATAAAAACAAAAACAATCCTTTAAAGGAAAAACAACAGGTAATTTGAGCTTTCCAAGCGCATTTCCCTCCAGACACACCTTACAACCCTCTTAGATCCCTAACCAACCTCATCACGCATGCACGTGCCATGAGCCGCCTTCCTTGTCCTCATACGCACAATGTGGCTGAATGGAAGGGGGTGTGGATGGAGACCGGTCTCTTGAAAAGGGGGGTTGGAAAAGGGTAGAAACCTGCCTTTTGCAAAGCTGGGCCAGTCGCTGGTTCTGATCCTGGGAGGGTCATAGGGAGGCCGAGAGCTCCTTCTTTCTCAATTTTCAGTAAAGTAATCAAGATAAAAACAAAAACAATCCTTTAAAGGAAAAACAACAGGTAATTTGAGCTTTCCAAGCGCATTTCCCTCCAGACACACCTTACAACCCTCCTAGATCCCTAACCAACCTCATCACGCATGCACGTGCCATGAGCCGCCTTCCTTGTCCTCATACGCACAATGTGGCTGAATGGAAGGGGGTGAGGATGGAGACCGGTCTCTTGAAAAGGGGGGGTGGATAAGAGTAGAAACCTGCCTTTTGCAAAGCTGGGCCACTCGCTGGTTCTGATCCTGGGAGGGTCATAGGGAGGCCGAGAGCTCCTTCTTTCTCAATTTTCAGTAAAGTAATCAAGATAAAAACAAAAACAATCCTTTAAAGGAAAAACAACAGGTAATTTGAGCTTTCCAAGCGCGTTTCCCTCCAGACACACCTTACAACCCTCCTAGATCCCTAACCAACCTCATCACGCATGCACGTGCCATGAGCCGCCTTCCTTGTCCTCATACGCACAATGTGGCTGAATGGAAGGGGGTGAGGATGGAGACCGGTCTCTTGAAAAGGGGGGTTGGAAAAGGGTAGAAACCTGCCTTTTGCAAAGCTGGGCCACTCGCTGGTTCTGATCCTGGGAGGGTCATAGGGAGGCCGAGAGCTCCTTCTTCCTCAATTTTCAGTAAAGTAATCAAGATAAAAACAAAAACAATCCTTTAAAGGAAAAACAACAGGTAATTTGAGCTTTCCAAGCGCATTTCCCTCCAGACACACCTTACAACCCTCCTAGATCCCTAACCAACCTCATCACGCATGCACGTGCCATGAGCCGCCTTCCTTGTCCTCATACGCACAATGTGGCTGAATGGAAGGGGGTGTGGATGGAGACCGGTCTCTTGAAAAGGGGGGTTGGAAAAGGGTAGAAACCTGCCTTTTGCAAAGCTGGGCCACTCGCTGGTTCTGACCCTGGGAGGGTCATAGGGAGGCCGAGAGCTCCTTCTTTCACAATTTTCAGTAAAGTAATCAAGATAAAAACAAAAACAATCCTTTAAAGGAAAAACAACAGGTAATTTGAGCTTTCCAAGCGCATTTCCCTCCAGACACACCTTACAACCCTCTTAGATCCCTAACCAACCTCATCACGCATGCACGTGCCATGAGCGGCCTTCCTTGTCCTCATACGCACAATGTGGCTGAATGGAAGGGGGTGAGGATGGAGACCGGTCTCTTGAAAAGGGGGGTTGGAAAAGGGTAGAAACCTGCCTTTTGCAAAGCTGGGCCACTCGCTGGTTCTGACCCTGGGAGGGTCATAGGGAGGCCGAGAGCTCCTTCTTTCTCAATTTTCAGTAAAGTAATCAAGATAAAAACAAAAACAATCCTTTAAAGGAAAAACAACAGGTAATTTGAGCTTTCCAAGCGCATTTCCCTCCAGACACACCTTACAACCCTCCTAGAACCCTAACCAACCTCATCACGCATGCACGTGCCATGAGCCGCCTTCCTTGTCCTCATACGCACAATGTGGCTGAATGGAAGGGGGCGAGGATGGAGACCGGTCTCTTGAAAAGGGGGGGTGGAAAAGGGTAGAAACCTGCCTTTTGCAAAGCTGGGCCACTCGCTGGTTCTGATCCTGGGAGGGTCATAGGGAGGCCGAGAGCTCCGTCTTTCTCAATTTTCAGTAAAGTAATCAAGATAAAAACAAAAACAATCCTTTAAAGGAAAAACAACAGGTAATTTGAGCTTTCCAAGCGCATTTCCCTCCAGACACACCTTACAACCCTCCTAGATCCCTAACCAACCTCATCACGCATGCACGTGCCATGAGCCGCCTTCCTTGTCCTCATACGCACAATGTGGCTGAATGGAAGGGGGTGAGGATGGAGACCGGTCTCTTGAAAAGGGGGGTTGGAAAAGGGTAGAAACCTGCCTTTTGCAAAGCTGGGCCACTCGCTGGTTCTGACCCTGGGAGGGTCATAGGGAGGCCGAGAGCTCCTTCTTTCTCAATTTTCAGTAAAGTAATCAAGATAAAAACAAAAACAATCCTTTAAAGGAAAAACAACAGGTAATTTGAGCTTTCCAAGCGCATTTCCCTCCAGACACACCTTACAACCCTCCTAGAACCCTAACCAACCTCATCACGCATGCACGTGCCATGAGCGGCCTTCCTTGTCCTCATACGCACAATGTGGCTGAATGGAAGGGGGTGCATGCACGTGCCATCGGCCACTTTCGCTGCTGTTATGCTCCTTTTTCAGCTGAGAAGAACGGCTGGTGATATCAACTTCTTTGTGCGAGTTCATTAATATGGGGAAACTTTCATCTTGTATGGCTGCGTTTCCTGCTTTTAAGGTCGGTTGCTGACAACGAATGTTTGGGATGAATGGAAAGAAGTGCACACCCTCTAGTATTTATACAAAAAAATGTTGCGATGCAAACATAAAAGATTATCGAAGAATTCTTGACACGCATACGCACGTCTTGCCCTATGGTCACCTCCTGACAACTTTTGTCCTCGACTTGCCTATCTTCGCTTAACGCTGTGTGCGAATGTTTTGATTGAGACACCAAGCCCCAAATGAAGAGAGACGATGTTGACCCCGAGGCTTTTTCCTTCATTCTATGTCCCTCCTGTTATCTCCTGCAGACGTTACACGATTCAGTCGGCGGCTTGTGCAACGGCTAGACATTCAGTTATTCCTCCCTCTTCGTCTTTATTGCATTAGTTAGTGTCCATAGTTTTATGTCTCTGCAACAACCAGTGGAGAAAGAGGAAAATAGTGTCCTGTTGTGTGTATGCTCACTAGCTTGACACGACTCTCGCAACACACTTCATGGTCGGGGCAATGAATCAAGCGCCGCTCCTAGCATCCTCCCGATTTTACTTCTCTTTGCTTTTTGCGTTTGCTTGTTGTTCCTGCACGCACATCATCTAGCACTATCAACAGTTGCAGTAGAAAATAAAGAGATAGTACTGTCACTACATGACACACAGGCCAAGGGAGAAGTTTGTCTGTGATCCTGGTGCTCTTTCCGGGAGCCCCTACAGTAACACAC
The DNA here is from genome assembly GCA_004519485.1 of Nannochloropsis oceanica. Lineage (NCBI taxonomy): Eukaryota > Eustigmatophyceae > Eustigmatales > Monodopsidaceae > Nannochloropsis > Nannochloropsis oceanica. Next base: position 600,976 of record CP038120.1, read on the forward strand.
GCATCGACACCTGCACACGATTCTCATCACTGACATTCCCTCCGATCCCGCATTCACCCTTTTTATTCAGTTGCTACTTCCTGACCGAAGACAGACGGTTTTGACCCCGAGGCGTTACTTCCTTCCCTCCGTCGTTGTCAGTCCTGTTATCTCCTGCAGACGTTACACGATTCAGTCGGCGGCTTGTGCAACGGCTAGACATTCAGTTATTCTTTCTCTTCGTCTTTACTGCGTTGACGTCCATGGTTGTATGCCTTTGCAATAACCAGTGGAAAGAGAAAAGCTATTGTATTGTAAATCAGTGTGCATGCTTTCTCGCCTTCCACAACTCCCGTAGCACACTACATGGTCGGGGCAATGAATCGAGCCCAACTGCTAGCGCCCTACACGAGTGTGAAACTGATTTCACTTCTCTTTGTCGTTTGCGTTTTTGCTTGTTGCTCCTGCACGCACAACAGCTAGCTCTATCATCAGCAGCATTCGCAGCAGTAGCAGCAATACTTTCACGACACGACAGGCAGGCCAAGGGGGAGGGTGTTTCTGGTCCGGTCCTGGTCCTCGTCCCGCGAGCGCCTCCACCAGCACACGCATCGACACCAGCACACGACTCCTGTAATTGACACTCCGTCTCACTTCTTATACCCCACACTTATGCCACACGTAACACCAACTGCAGGCAGCAGTACCAGCTACTTCCTTTTTACCTCTCAACTACAACCAGTGCACCATGCCTCGTCTTTTTCACCCTGCTGCCGCCACGGCCGCTGTGCTCGCCTCCATGCTCCTCTCCTCCTTCACTTCCGTCCAGGCAGCAATCAAGACGCAGAACATGCGTGGCATGGCTGTCACCAGCACGGGCAAGCCTAGGGGCACCAACATTTTTAAGGGTAAGGAAGGAGGGAAAGAGGGAGGATATGGAACAGGGGCAAGCAGGGGAGTGTTGCCCTGTGTACGTGTCGAGAGGGACCCATAAGATGTAATAAGAATATCCATGAGAGCGATAGTTGCAGCAGTCTTGTGAGGAAAAGGTGAGGGTGGTGGTGGTGCGCTGGCGGGAGTCACATACTGAACAACTCAAACAGCCACAGGGAGTGTCTCCGTCTTCCCCTTTCCCTTTCATTTTCCGTCTTCCCCGCCCTTCTACTCTCCCTCCCTTCCTCTTCCTCGATCCACCAGAATGTGTAATCGCACTCATTCCCCTCTCTTCCTCCCTCCCTGCCTCCCTAGGCGCGGACATGTACGTCAACCCCTACTTCCAAGAGGAGCTCGACTCCTCCATTGCCACGGCCTCGGGGGAAGTCAAGGTAGGGAGGGAGGGAGGGAGGGAGGGAGGGAGGGAGGGACAGTTTCCCTCTTCAAGTTTTACCCTTCTGGACGCACGTCACTTACTTCCCTTCCCTCCCTCCCTCCCTCCCTCCAACAGAAAACCCTGAAGTCGATCCGCGGCCTCTCTTCCGCGTATTGGTTGGACGTCAAAAGCAAGGTACGGAAGGGAGGGAGGGAATGGGAGAAATGGATATTTTGCCCCCTCGATACAATCATTTGATGTAGATTGATTGTACCCGTACTCATTCCCTCCCTCCCTCCCTCCCTTCCTCCCTCCCCTCCCCTCCTCTCTCAGGTCCACCGCGCCGACGGCCCGGGTGATGATTTTTTTTCTATGGAAGGCATTCTTGAGGATGCGGCTTCCAAGAACCCTCCCCCCGCCACTACTTTTATCGTCTACGACTTGCCCAATCGGTACGTCGTGCCCTCCCTCCCTCCCTCCCTCCCTCCCCCCCTCCCTCCTCCCCGTTTTCCCTATTTGGTGTGTCGTCCTGGATCCCATCTTTCCATCTTTGAGCGACTCTCTCACTTTGACACCTCGCTTTAAACGCCCTTAACGCCTCTAACGATGGCATCTGCTGCATGTCCCTGCCCGACGACCGCTCCCTCAACTCGCATATGTTTCCCTCCCTCCCTCCCTCAGCGACTGCCACGCTCATGCCTCCAACGGCGAGATCTGCTGCACCTACCTCCCTGACGGCCGCTGCGACTACCAGGCGGAGGGAGATTGCAAAGAGGGCATTCAGACGTACAAGAAGCAGTACATTGATCCCATTGTCCAGGTACCTCCCTCCCTCCTCCCTCCCTCCTCCCTCCCTCCCTCCCTCCCTCCATCTTTCCCCCCCCTCTATGTGTGTGTGTCTTATTTTTTCCCGCCTTCCTTATTGTCCCCTCCCTTCCCCTAACCCTCCTCCTCTCTCCCTTCTCTCTCACCAGCGTGTCCGCCTCCGGAGCCCGCCCTCCACTCTGAAACCCACATCTCCCACATACTTCCCTCCACCCCCCTCCCCCCCTCCCTCCCTCCCTCAGGTCCTGAAGAAGTTCCAGGGGAAGGTTCCCATCGCCCTCGTCATCGAGCCTGACTCTCTTCCCAATCTGGCCACTAACCTCGGAGACCCCCGCTGCGGCTCTAAGGTACACCCTCCCTCCCTCCCTCCCTCCGTTCCGTTTCCAAGCCCTCCCATTCCCCACAATACAATCGCATTCACTTTCCTTTTCTCTTCTTCCTCCCTCTCTCGCTCTTTCCAGGCTACCGTGAACGCCTACGAGCAAGGCGTGGCCTACGCCGTCGAACAGATCGGAACCCATGTAAGGAAGGAGGGAGGGAGGGAGGGTAAGAAGTAATGTGATCACCGTGTGTCGGTACTCACACTCTTCCTGTCCTTTCCTAACTCATCCCTTCCCTCCCTCCCTCCCTCTCCTCCTCCCCAAGGCCCCGGACGTGATGATGTACCTCGACTCCTCCCACGGCGGCTGGCTGGGCTGGGAGCACTCGCTCATGGACTACCTGGCCATCCTCGAGAAGATCAACGTCGTACGTCCCTCCCTCCCTCCCTCCTCGCCTGCCTGACGTTTACTTGCTTGCCTTCCCTCCCTCCCTCCCTCCCTCCCTCCCTCCCTTGTCCTGCATTTCCCCCCACTACAACTCGAATCCACACTCCCTCCCTCCTTCCCTCCCTCCCTCCTTCCCTCCCTCCCCCCAGGCCAAGCACGTCCGCGGCTTTGCCCTCAACACGGCCAATTATCAGCCCGTCGGGGAAATGTGCCCCTTCTGGGATTATTGCCTCGGGGGGAAGAACGTCAACGCCACGTACGGCCCTCCCTCCCTCTTTCCCTCCCTCCTGTATTCGACTCATGTCTAATCGCTTCTTCGGCGGGCGTAGATTTATATGGTCCCTCCCTCCCTCCCTCCCTTCCTTCCTCCCTCCAGAACCTCCTTCCTTCCCTGCCTTTTCCGAAATCCTCGAGGCATCATTCTGACCATCTCCCTCCCTCCCTCCTCCCAGGTGTTGCGCGGACCCGTGCAAGCTGGCGCAGCAGTACAACGCAGGGAACAACGAGATGAACTTTGCCCTGATGATGCACAATAAGACCACCGGCATGTGGCCCTCCTTCGAGCCGCGCTTCGTCATCGACACGGGCCGCAACGGGCAGGTAGGGAGGGAGGGAGGGAGGGAGGGAGGGAGTAAGCACAAGCATATGGACATGGGCCGCTGTATCACACATGGGTATTACCACCAGAATAAGTGTCCTCCAGAACGTACACTCAACCACCTTCCCTCCCTCCCTCCCGCCCTCCCTAGTCCGGCATGCGCGAGTCTTGCTCCAACTGGTGCAACATCCGCGGGGCTGGTATTGGGCACCGCCCCACCACCGACACAGTACGTTTCCTCCCACCCCTCCTTCTCTCCCCCTTCCTTCTCTCCCTCCTTCTCTCCCTCCCTCTCTCCCTCTTTCCTTCCATCCCTCCTTCCCTCCCTCCCTCCTTGCCTCATCCTGCCTTTTTTGACCCGGCATTTCCCACGTAGCTTAATCTCATCTTCTTATTGTAATCATTTTGATTAGCTGTAAACCTTACTTAAACCTAATTACTTTGACTTATACAACACCTATCTTCTCACGCAGGGCTCGCCGTTGGTGGACGCCTTCCTGTGGCTCAAGACCCCCGGGGAGTCGGACGGGTGCACGCAGGTACGTGAGTAGAAGGAGGAAGGTTTTGTGCGCAAGAGGGTGCGTGAATGATAATGAATGATAGTGCTGCTTTCAGAGCACTCCCTCTCTATGTACATATGTAATACGGGCCGGCCTCTGTTTGGTCCCGGGCGTGTGGATGGATGGGCGAATGTATGTGTCGTGTGTCCGCGGGGTTGTTGCGCGGGTGTCTGTCTCTGTCCCTCTCTCTACCGCGTGTGAGTTTTTCTATGTATGTACTTGTACCGATATACATATGTACATATATCCGTTCAACGAGGCGTAAAGGGACGCTCCCCACTCACATCTTCCTCACTCCCTCCCTCCCTCCTTCCCGCTTAGATCTTGCCGGGCCCGGATAAGACGCAGTGCCCTCGTTTTGACTCCATGTGCATGTCCCCCGACTCCATTGGCTCCCTTGAGATGGATCCGCGCGCGCCCGAGGCCGGCCTTTGGTTCGACTACCAGGTATGCTGCTAAGGAGGGAGGGAGGGATGGAAGGCGGAAGAAGCGGGTGCGGAGGATTAAATTTGGTCGTCCACGATTGAGGATCAGGTGATGTTACGCGACAGCTGACACTCTTTCTCTCGCTCTCTCCCTCCCTCGGCTCATCCACAACAGATCAAGGAGCTGGCCGCCAATGCCAACCTGGACGGTTAAGAAGCGAATTTTCTTTCTTCCCGTCCTCCCTCCCGCCTTAGGGGGGAGGAAGAAATGGAAGAAGATGTCAGCTTTCGCTAGGGAAGGTGATAGCCTGTGTGTGAGAAAAAAACCGATGTCATGTAATCGAGTAGAGGAAAGTAGAGGACGAGTACGGGTCATTGAAGAGCGAGAATATCAGCGGTAAGAACGACAACAGTGATAACGAGAATAGGGGCACTACTGTACAGTGCCCCCTAGGGAAATGAGAAGGAGAAGGATAAGGAAGGAAAAGAAAGGGGGGCTTCATGCCGAGAGCGGAAGGGAAGAAAGAAGCGTCGACAACATTCAGAAAGTACAAGTTGTATCATTAGAGGAACTTCATGAGGACGTAGAATTAGACGCACTCTTATGAGGATGTAGAATTAGAGGAAATCAAATGGGGAAAATTTGGGGGAAGATGGGTGGGAGGACGAGCCTCTTGGAGAGAGTCGTGAGTCCAGTCCTACTCCCGGAGCCCCCAATGGCCGTCGGTATTTACTGCTTGAAATTAGCGGGAAATGCTCGGTGTTTTCCGTATTCTATCTTACAAGGGGTCACGGTGATGAAAGAATGAGGGCTAAAAATAGAGAGAACGAGAGAGATGAAGGGAGGGAGAAGAAGACAACAGGAGGGGACTTGGACCAATACCGCCAATGGGAAAATAGGTAACCGGACCGGGTGGGAAATAGACAGATACACACTCGGGAGGGTCTCGATGTTCAGTGTACGTCTTTCAACCCCTCCGTGGATTCTCCTGCCGGTGGATGCTCTTTAAGTCAGTTTGGGCTCTTTCCCTCCCTCTACTCGATCTCTCCATCCTTGGATGGGCGGGACAGGGAGATGGGGAGGGAATACATGAAGAGCAGCACAACACACAAAGAGAAAGAGAAAAAGAACAAGGGAAAGTCAAGACAAAAGAATGTGACCAAAGTCCCACCGAAATAACGCACAAATTTTCCTCGTCTTCCCTGCTGCTATTGTTGACTAGCACTTACCGACCCCACTATTCTTCCACCCGTCCTCTCTCTCACACACTCTCTCTCTCTGTATATGTATATATATTTCTTTCACATACACATTTACATAAAAAATAGACAGGATGTCTCTTTTAGTCGACACGTGCCCGACATCTTTTACATTCTCTCACTTTATTCACTCTCCATCTTCTTCCACTTCCCGCAAATTCTTAATTCAATTTATCATCTTTCATACACACACTCACCCACACACTCCCCTATGCATTCTCACACACTGTCTCTCACCAGCTGCAATAAGATTCTCTCGCTCTGCAGAGAAAGACGGCTTGCTGTCGCACGCTCCCTCTTCTTCCCTCCCTCCCTCCCTCCCTCCCTCCCTCTACATTCTCTCCCTTTTCGTTTACTTTTCCATTCTTTCCCTATCCCTCTATCCCCATTGCCTGCATTCCCCACCCCTAAGAAACTCCTCCATTCCATGATGGAAAGCGCTTACTTACAAGTGATCCTGTTCACACACCTGTACACCTAACCTTAACCCTCACACTTTCCTATTCATGCTAAGCACACAATGCACACACTCTCTTTACACACATGCATACCTTAACTGTGTAAGGTAAAGCCACCACATGCCGCGCCTCGCACTCTCATTTCATCATATCCCTTCTTCCGCCTCCGCCTCCTCCTCCTCTCCTCCCTCTTTTCCTTTCTCCCTCCCTTCCTCTCTCACTCCACCAGCAATCCCATTCCCCATGCTAGCCCTTCCATCACTTCTCTTTCTTTCTCCTCCTTCTCATCCTCGCTCCTCTGCACCTTTCCCTTCCCCTCCTTCCCTCCCTCCCCCTCCGCCTCCTCTCCAAAACCCTTCCCTTCCGCCATCGCTTGCAGGCACATCTGAAACGCCCGCGCCCATTCCGCATTCCGTCTATGATGAGGAGGTGTCACATGACACGCTCTTTCTCCTTCCCTCCCTTCCTTTTCTTGCATCACTACCTCCATTTGATACTCTTCTTCCCGCGAGCCCTCCATCCCCACGATTTCAGAAGAAGGCACTTCATGCTGCCCGTGGTGTCTGCTGTCCTTCTTAGCTGCCTCAACACCCTCAACAGCAGCAGGGGGAGCGGGAGGATGACTAAGGGAGAGCTGAGTAGATGTTGTAGAAGTGACGGAAAAGGAAGGAGGAGGAACGCGAGGAGGAAGAGGACGAAACATAGCAACGACTTACTGCCCGGGCCTTCGGCCTCGCCTGTAGGAATATATGAATAAGGATGCAGAAGAAGTGATAGCTATAAGTGTGTGGATGATGAAGAATCCAAGTTATTCTGTGTACTCTCAACCAGGGGGAGGAAGTGCGATAGACTCTCGGAGAGCAGGACAGAGCCCCTATGATGATGGTGGAGGGAAGAGGAGGACGGGCCGGTGCGATGAGGGTAAAATGGCAGAGACATAGACTGTACCACTTATTGGGTATATGCATAAACGAGGAGAGAGAGGGGTAAGGTCAGCAGCAGAGTACTCGCACACAAATCGACAAGGACGCCCCAGAGCTGCCTTGTGCAAGCGTACTACATGGCTGAGTCCTCACACCCTCAAATAACTTGCCGCCACGACAAATGTATATAAATCACAGGGCTTTTAAGTACCCGCCCTTTATCCAATTGTCGCCGTATTTTCAGCGTCCCAAACGAAATCAGTGAAAGCCCTACTACGGGGGTTGGCAGCTGCGTCTTTTCAGGCCAATGGAGGGAAGGACGGAACCACAGGGTTATGGTCTTTCTGCTCTTACGGAACTCATGTGCCCTGCACCTCGGTTACCGCTTTTTCACCGCTTGCGATTCTTATCATTGTCCTTCTTAAGGAAGGAACAGTATAGGAGAGAACACTTTTTTTGACGAATTCCGTTGGATGACAACGTCTTTCCAAAAGGCAGGAGGTTGTACAACACGGCGGCTTGGCATGTTCTTTGCCAAAAAATTTTTTCGTAAACCTGATTCAGCATTTTGCTTGTGCAAAGTTGCATGTAAATTAAAAGATTTTTTGGAATCGTGGTTCTCCTCACCTCCTCCTGTATAAAAGTGCAAGGCGGTCTTACTTCTAACTTCCCTCATTACATACAGGATCGACACAACTGCAAACAAAGCGTTGTGTTATCAGCATCTTTTCTCTGTTCCCCTCGCCCACCACTCTGAACAGGCGCATCAAAGATCCGGCAACTCCGTCAGCAAGCGGCCAGTCTCATAGCCCACTTCATGAAGATGTTCCTCCCCCTAGGCGCTCTCGCAGAGGATGATGTGGGCGACCTGCAAGACTTTCTCAATACCTACCACTGCGCCGCCAAGTACTTCATGGGCTTCGATGGGATGACCCTCCTCCATTATGCCGCGCAACAAGGCAGTGGAAAAATCACTGCCTGGCTCGTTCATCCTCATCGAGGCCTTGACTTGGACGCCCGCAACATCCAAGGACGCACCGCTCTCTTTATTGCTGCTTCTACCGGTGGACCAGGAAGCGCTAGGGTCGTAGAGATTCTGTTGAAAGCAGGAGCAGATCCCTCCATCCCTACTTTGATTGGGAGTACCGCTCTGATGGTGGCAAGGAGCGCAGAAGTCATGAAGTTACTATTGCAGTATCCGGAGAAGAAAGAAGAGGATGAGAATGATGAGGAAGTAGGGATGACGGAGGTAACGGAGAAATCAAAAAAACGAGGAGAGAGAGGAGGGAAACAATTGATTTTGTTAATTACTGGAGGAGGATTAGATGGGGTAATGTATAAATATGAGAAAGACTGCGGTGAAGCAGGGACCAACGAAAAAGAAAGAGGGTTAGGGTCATGTCGGGCATATCGATGCGGAGGAGAGAGTGACCGGGGAGGAGGAGGGCGAGAAGGCGCACCTGGGAGTGACATGAGATGGGAAAGAAAAGGGAAACGAATGAATTATGAGACACAAACACCATTGGACATAGATGCAATGGATGTCAACGGACACACCGCCCTGCACCACGCCATGTTCGGCGGCCGCAAGGCATACTGGGCTCTTCCCCTCCTCCTTGCCAATGGAGCCAACCCTTGGGTAAAAGACAGACGGGGAAGACTTTCTATCTACTACCTCTCGAGATATTCCCAGCCCGCTTTTATCGAGGCTTTGCTTTCTAAGGCCATGACCTCCCCTCCGCCGCCGGTGTGGAGTTTGTGTAAAGCGCGGGCGGCAGAGGAAGTGGAGGAGATGGAGGAGAGGGAGAAAGAGAGGGAGAAGGGGTGTGCAGATGGACAGGAAGTGAGCAGGCCGTCAGGAGTGCGGGGAGTATGTAGGACAGATATACGTAAAATAATGGGAGTATCGGAAGCGGAACTTATAGAGGAGGAAGAAGCGGAGGAGGAAGGAGGGAAGGTGATGGCGCAGGAAGAGAGGGGAAGGGGGGGGAAGGGTAGGGTGGCTTGTTCGGTGGAAGAAAGGGCAAAAAAGGGAAACAAGATGCCTCGTATTGTGTGGACAGGAGGAAGTATGGAGGTCAAGGAGGCGAACGAGGTGGTGAAGGCTGTGGTTCGATTTGTGGTAGGTGGGGAAGGAGGGAGGTTACGGAGGGAGGGAGGGAGAGCAGTATTGCCCACGGAGTTATTTGCGGAGCTGGTAGAGATGATGGACTGGCAGGGACGGGAAGGCTGATTGGGAGGAGAATGAGCGGGAAGTGGAGGAGTAGGCGGTGGTGAATGATGACGAGAAGGAGGAAGGGTATCGATATATTTTACCAAGACGAGCAGAAGCATAAGGGGAGGATAATTAAATTCTTGCGCAATTCATGCTCATTTTTATAGCCTATACTAAGATTGGCACTGCTCCTTCAGTCTTTATTGATAGAAACTTACTTCTATCGTACTTGTTTTGTTGCTGCTGGCGGGTGGGCACGTATTTTCTCAAAAGGAAAGACACTAGGAAGGCTGAATATTCATCTGTATGATTGGACATGCAAGAGGGCATTAGAAAATAACACAAATAGAACAATATTCATGTAATTTGCGGTAGGCGCGTAGTTCGACAAAAAAGTTGGTAATTTTATATACAGAGAGAATCTAGATCAGCCCTCTGCTAATCTTTTCCTCCCTGGCTTGAAGCAAGAGGAAGATTATTATGCATTCACCCAAGCGCTGTCGCAGCCTTACCGAGATGACAACAAGCTTGTGGCCATAGAAGCTCTTGTGTCCTCAGTGCATCTACTTCGACTTGAACATTTCTTCACAGGCACGCGTGCTTTTGTCTGATGGGTAATGGTAATCGCGACACAAGTTGAACCGACCGTATTTGAAACAAAAGGCACATGTCCCTCCACTCCACCCAGAACCCTCTGGTGCAGAGTCCCTGTACACGTAATTCATGCGCGTGCATGGTCTGCAAGGTGACAGTCGCTATATTATCCAGTGATGCGGGTGCTGACAGGGGCCATCGGGTGGCTACCCTTTGTCGAAATCCTCATGATGCTCCACACCACGCCCCCTCACAAATAAGCTATTGCTATATATTCACTCGCTCACACTACACACACCATCCGCACATAGTCAACGATGCGGCGCCTCTCTTCCTTCTTCTCCGCTCTCCCTTCTCCCTCCTTCCGCCTTTTCCTCCTCATGGTCAGCATTCTCCTGTCCTATTCAGTCGTTGTCGCTTCCCCCTTCCTGTTGCGAGGTGACGCCACGGCCACGGCCGCAGTCATGGAGCGGGAGAAGCTATGGTTAGGGCAGCAGCTGCGACAGCAAGAACAGAAGGAATGGCCCCAAGATACGCCGCAGTACCGTGGTGAGTACAAAGGGGATGAGGAAAGGAAGGGAGGGAAGGAGGGAAGACGGGACAGCTGTTGATATTTGATGTCTCGAAGCATCAGAAACTTCCTCATTTATCCCTTTTCCTCGTCTCCGCCCGCCGGCATAAATGTGACAGCCCTCTTATTATCCCCCCCCATCTCCCCCCTTTTGCCCTTCCTCTTCTCCCAGGCGTCAATCTGGGCGGCTGGCTTGTGCTCGAGAGCTGGATGTATCCTGACTGGTGGCATATGACGGGCGTGCCTCTGTGGAAAGGAGAGTTCCAATTCAACGAAATTTTGAGTAAGTGTCCCTCCCTTCCTCCCTTTCTTTTTATTTTGCTTGTATGGGGAAGCACAACTCGAAAGGAAGGTTTCACTATAGGGTAGTCTGGGGCGCCTTGTCATGGAGGGAGGGAGGGAGGGAGGGAGGGAGGGAGGGAAGAAGGATGGATGATAAACCAACCTGGGCTCGTGAGTGAAATTTATGTATGCCTCTTGTTTCTTTTCATTCATTTTATAGGGGCACTGCACCCAAAGGCATCGATCATCTCACCCTCCCTCCCTCCCTCCCTCCCTCCCTCAGAGGACAAGGCTCTCCCCCTGCTCCGCGCGCATTGGGATCAGTGGGTTACCCGCGACGAGCTCGTCCGCCTCAAGGACGCTGGCATCACGGTATGCACCCTCCCTCCCTCCAGCTCCTCCCTCCCTGGTACCTACGCCCTCCCTCCCTCCCTCCCTCCCCATCCCAGTACCTCCGCATTCCCATCGGTTACTGGATCCTGGGCAAGGAATGGCTTCTCCCCGGTGATACCTACCAACCCGGTGGATGGCCCTACCTCGAGCGGTACCTCCCTCCCTCCCTCCCTCCCTCCCTCCCTCCCTGCCTTTTGACTTTTCGAATTGCCATGAGCTTTCTACTCGAGTAAAGCCCTCCTTCCTTCCCTCCCTCCCTCCCTCTCTCCCTTCCTCCTTTCTTCCTACCATTGCATTTTCAGGTGCCGACGCAAGACGTCGGTAGGCCCAGAGCGCATCTTTTAATCAGCCTCTCCCTCCCTCCCTCCCTCCCTCCCTCCCTCCCTCCCTCCTCCAGCGCTCTCGGCTGGGCGAGTGAATTGGGTCTTAAATGCATCATAGACCTCCATGGAGCCCCCGGCGCACAGAATGGGAACGATAACAGCGGGTTTTCAGGTAGGCAGTCAGGGAGGGAGGGAGGGAGGGAGGGAGGGAGGGAGGAAGGGAGGGAAGGAGGATGAGATTGTCTCGTGTACGGGCTCGTGCATTCTGAGCTATTTCTATTCACCGCCCTCCTTCCCTACGCACCCACCCCCACAGGCGGCAATACGGCCATCAATTGGACACAGCCGTCCAACCTGGCCAGAACAACGGACGTCCTCGTCTACCTCGCGCAGAACCTCACAAAGCTGAACGCCTCCAAGGAGATGGAAGGCAAGCAAGCCCTCCCTCCCTCCCTCCCTCTTTCCCTCCCGCCCTCCCTAGCGCCCTGCCGTCTTCTCCTCATGGCTCCCCCTCCCTCCCTCCTTCCCTCCTTCTCTCCCACAGGCAGCATCGCTGGTCTCTGTCTCCTCAACGAGCCGTGGACTACGGCCGTCGGTGGCCCCGTCCAACTCGACACCCTCAAATCCTGGTAAGCCCCTCCCCCCCTCCCTTCTTCCCTCCCCCCCTTCCTCCTTCCCCCCCCCCCCTTCCTCCTTCCCTCTTCCCCTCCCTCCCGTGGGACTGGAAGAGCTCTGTCCTCCTTTCCCTTTACTCATCCCCTCCCTCCCTCCCTCCCTCCCTCCCTCCCTCAGGCTGCAGACCACCACCGATGCCGTTCTGGCCACAGGGTGGAAAGGCGACGTCTGGTTCCCTGACGGCTTTGCCCTAGACTGTAAGGAGGGAGGGAGGGGAGGAGGGGAGAAAGGGAGGGGAGGTGGATGGACACTCTTTTCTCAATATAATGCTCTCGTTTCACTCAGGTACCTTTCCCCCTCCCTCCCTCCCTCCCTCCCTCCTTCCCTCCCTCCCTCCTCTTCTAGGGGACGGCTGGCGCGATTTTCTCACGCCCCCCGAATACCCTCGGAATATATTCGCCGATGCCCACATCTACATGATGTTTGACGACGCCGTGGCCGACCTTGATGGTACGCCCTCCCTCCCTCCCTCCTGCACGCCTTCACTCCCTGTCATCCCCTTGCTGTGTTTTGGTTGATATTATCCCTCCCTCCCTCCCTCCCTCCCTCCCTCCCTCCCTCCCTATCCCTCCTCCGATCTACAACCAAAGGAAGTACGACAATCAGCAGCTTCCTCTTGTTCACTTCCCCGCTCAATCCCCCCCCTCCCTCCCTCCCTCAGCGGCAGGCCAAGCACAGAATTTTTGCCGGGAGGACAATCACTACAGACAGCAGCTCGAGCGCGCGGGCGGTGTGGGCAGTGGGGTGGTGGTGGGAGAGTACTCGATGGGTAGGGAGGGAGGGAGGGAGGGAGGAACAGGCCCTGTGTATTCGTCCACGCCATTGCGTTTCCCACGCACCGTATCTCCTTTTACCCCTCCCTCCCTCCCTCCCCCCCGCCCTCCCCCCCGCCCTCCCAGACTTCCGGAAGTGGCCGACGTCCTTCCCCTACAGCAACGAGACCCTCACGGGCCTCCAAGACTTGCTTCTGGTTCAGCAGCATGTGAGCCGTGGGGGGGGAAGGAGGAAGAGAGGGTGGGAGGGTGGGGGGGTGGAACGTATGTGTACATGTTCTTTGTGCTTGTGTCTGTGGGAACCTCCCTCCTTCCCTCCGTCCTCCCCTCCCTCCCTTTTCTTCAAATTGTATAGTCAACTGAAGGTTTCCGCATGCCACCACTTCTTAACTCCTCCCTCCCTTCCTCTCTCTTTCCCGTCCTCCTTCCCTCCCTCAGCTCTATAACGTCATTGGTGACAAACGTGAGAACGCAGCTGTTGGCGGATTTTTCTGGTCGTTCAAGGTACGAATGACTTTGAGACCTCTTCCTCCCTCCCTCCTTCCCTCCCTCCCTCATGGTCCACTTCAGACGCTCCATTTCCCAGCAAAGCAGCTCATCACGAGGAAAGCACCCCTCGAAATCACTGCCAACGGCCTTCTCTTCCCTCCCTTTCTCCCTCCCTCCCACCCACCCTCGTTCCCTCCCTCCTCAGTCCCTGGGCCGCGTCGATATCCAGACATTCGACCAGAGCGACCTGGCCGTCGACAACTCCTTCAATAATTTACACTCCCCGTGGAGCTACCTCTCCTTGCTCACCGACGGCGTGGCCAGCCCGAATCTGGCCAAGGCCACGCCACCATGTTAAGGGCTGCAACCAAGGGAAGGAGGGGGGGAAGGAGGGGGCGCCAGTCGTGAAGGTAATTTAGGACGTATGCGTCTGACGGCTGAAAGGAATATTTGATGGGTCAGAACGAGAAGGATGGATGTATGGCCGTAACGCATGCTATTGGGGGGGCATATATTATATTATATATTACATATTACATCAAAGAAAACAGGGAAAGAGGGTGGGCGGGGTCGAGACTTTGCATGTGTGAGAGTAGTAATGGGATGGCGTGTGGGCGTTAGAGGGACAGCTGAATGTGTGTTAAGTCTTGGTCGTATCTATCTGTAGGGTATAGCGTTGTCACTTTGTCACAGCCTCGCCTCCCAGCTGTGTGTGGGTGTAAGTGTATATGTGTATGTGTATGCGGGGAAACAATACGACCAGCCAGGAATCTCCGCAAGAGGTGAATTATAACAAGGACGAGAAGAAGAACAGAAATGGCTGGGAGTTATGGCAAGGAGGATCCACCTTAGGGTCTAATGGGGGGCATCGAGTCCAGAACCAACCGCCACAGCCGTCGATGAAAATTTGGGGGTTGGGGGGGGGGGGACAAACGCAGTGTAGCGAATCAAAACGCAGCAGAGAATAACAGATTTGGGGTCCATCGCATCGTCAGAACGTGCGGGTGAAGCGCGCTTACAGGGAATCCACTTTCGCTCTCCTATTTTAATAAACGGATCATGTGGGTCGCCATATTTGTTTAATTTCATTGCTGCTAAGTCTATAACAGGTCAGTCATTCATTCATGTCCTATAATGCCTCTTTTTTTCTCGGCGATTTCGTCTTTTCCTTCCTCCCTCCCTGCCTCGTAGGCCCTGAAAAATAAGTCATAAGCCTTTATCAGACGCGCTCGCAATGGCTGCGCTCTCTCAAACAGCACCTGCTGCTCCGCCTGGTACTCCCTCCGTCCCTCTTCCGTTTCGATCTTAATAGGCGATACTGGGAATGCATATCCCTCCTGCTGCTGCTGCTGCTGTAGTTCAGCACCGCTTACTTCTCGGAGCACAGTTAGATCATAAGGAGACGCCCGCATATCCACCACCCGACACGCCACCGCCAATGACAAGGTTTCCTCCAGCAGGTCGCTGGGCGCATACGGGCCCAATTTAACTGCCCATTTGAACAAATCCATATTTGCGTGTAAACATCCCGGCTGTTCATGTAACGCTTGCCCAAGCAGTCGACCCTGACTCAAGTCGTCGTGAAAGATATTCAGGGGACGGGCGTCAGGGGTGAAAAACCGAAACGCGTCAAAATGCGTGCAGCGCATCGGGCGCTCTTCCACGAAGCGATTCAAGACTTGTTGGGGTATGCGCAAAGGCAAGGCATCTTGGTATTTATGGGGCGGTGGGTGGGTAGAAGAGGGCGGGTGATAGAGCATCGCCCACTGTGGGTTGCGGAGGGAAGGAAGAGGGAGGAGGGTGGGGAAGGGACGTGAGACCCCGATATTTGAAAAACCGTCAATTTCAATCTCACGTCCACTCGGATACAGAGACAGGCGAGCAAAACAAGGACAAACGCTGACAAGTCATTTGAACATCTCCCTCTGAATCTCCTGCCTTGGAGCAAACCCGTGGATGGATGCCCTTACCTCGTGCGCGCCATGACAAAAGAAGATGGGCGGCCGTGTGGTCGTCGCGCGCATCACACACAAGCCGAAGCGCAAAGCCTCTAAATGCTTGTCGGTAAATGACGCCACCCCCGGTAACGGCAGCCATACCAGACCTCGAGTTCCTTCCTCCCTCCCTCCCTCCTCTGCACACGTCCGAACCATTACGGTCTTGCTCGCTAGGAAGCTTGGCAAGAGCTCGTCTACCCCTTCCTCTTCTCTTTCTGCTGCAGCAGAAGCTGCTTCTTTTGCGAATTTCCCTCCCTTTGGGTCATTTTCCTCATCCAGCGAGAGGATTACAGGCTCAATTCCCACCGAAAAGTCCAGTAGGGCTTGAGACTTAAAGTGGTAGTACTACAGGAGGGAGGGAGGGAGGGAGGAAGGGAGGGAGGGAGGGAGGCAGGGAGAGAGAGGGATGTCAGAGTGAGAATCATTTGTGAGTATTTGGCATGCACCACTCTACATAGCTCTTCATTCCTTCGCCCTCTCCATCCATTCTGTGTATTTGCTGCCTTTACCTCAAATAAGAAGTTGAATATCTGTACCAACCAGTAGTGAGGACGATAGGGAAACAAGAGGGAGATGTATGAGTGTACGCTTACAGTAAATGGCGGTATCGACATCTGTGCAAGGAAACGTTCCATTCTGTTCCTTCCTCCCTCCTCCACAACTCCCTACTATCTCATTACCGGGTTGCCGTGGTCATGCCTGGTGCTCCCTCCCATCAGAGCCAGCATCCTTGACTTGTGCTCTCGGGCCTTGGCCTCCCATGCGGCCCGCGGCAAGCAAGTCATCTCCTCGGGATTTATGCCCCAGAGACGCTGTGTTGTCCTGGTATCAAGTGTGAGTCGGGGAAGACAATAGGAAGGCGACGAGGGAGGGTTGGCAAGGGAGGAGGAGGAGGAGGAGGAGGAGGAGGAGGAGGAGGAGGAGGAGGAGGAGGAGGAGAACGACGAGGAGGAGGAGGAGGAGGACGAGGAGGAGGACGAGGAGGAGGAGCAGGAGGACGAGGGAAGAGAGGAGGGAGAAGCTCTGGTGGCAAAAGCCAAGGAATGGGATGAGTGGGCAGCAATTGTCCGGACCCGTGCAGCGGTAGCCAGCGTAGATAGTCTGTTGAAGGTGACTGGCATAGCTAGAGGTCGCACTGGGATGAGGAGAAGGACGAGGAGGATGAGGTGCAGCAAAGGGAGGGGAGAGAGAAGTGCACTGGTTGGGATACTAGGAGCGGCAGCAGCAGCAGAACGACAAGTTTGTTGCATCCTTCCCCGCCTCAGATCCTTGAGAACCCCTTCTCTTTTTCGTGCGGCTTCGACCAAGGGTTCATGTCTCTTATCCTGTGGTTTGTATGGTGGATGGTGGTATCGTGTCTGTGTAGGATTTCGGAGGGTACGTATGATGTGACGGCGTTGGCGACTGCTTTTTTTTGTGAATTGCCGCGGCTTACACCATGCAATCGATTCAAGGCCTTACATAACCCCTTTTTGTTCACACCATGCACACAGAGCAGGATATGTTGCCGTTGCTTTTGGAAGACGAACGTCGAGGGGCACGAAGAGTCGTGCTGCCGCTCCTGAAGACGCTGGGGCTTCTGCTGGTGCTGCTGCTCACTATAATCTCACAGGCAGCAGCAATTACCTCGACCACCACGACAGTCAGCGACGGCTCCTGTAGCGCAGCATCTACGGTAAGGGCAGGTAGCGTCGGGAAGTGCACAGAGGAAGAGTGACTTGTCTGTGCGGCGTGGCGCGGTTGCCGTCTCTTGTCCGTGCAGGCACGAGGGCGGTGATCCACGGCACTGCGTCCGACACGAAATAGTCTGTACTCACAGACATTAAAATATGCTGAGCTGAGTCTGAATTCATTGCTGTTCAATTTTTGGGAGGGCTGAACTCAAGAAATTGCGCGCCTCTCTCTCTGCTCACCTCATTTAATCCCCCATTGGTCCGCCCGCCTCATCTCTACCTCCTCCACTTCACTTCTCTCGCAATCCCCCCAACCATCCTACATTTGTTTTCCCCATTAAGTCACACGCCCATGACAGGGACGAGAATCATAAAAACGGCGTAGGCAGCCGTGTCCTCCATGAAGATGACCAGATAAAGGTCTGGGAGATGGTAAGGAAGGGAGGAAGGGAGGAAGGGAGGGAGGGGAGTAAGGGAGAGGAGGAGAGGGGGAGGAAAGACGGAAAGTCAAATTGGATGGTACACAATGCCGGAAGGAAGAAGGGTGGAAGGGGGGGGGACTAAGGGAGGGAGGGAAGGAGGGAATGGAGACCGCCTTTTTTCCCTTGAATGTCTCGTGACGCAAGTACACGTCTAAGTTTCCTCCCTCCCTCCCTTCCTCCCTTTTCCCACCAGATCCTGCAGCCAGGAGAGTTGGCCCCGCTTCACACGCATGAGTACCCCTACACCTTCATCGTGGAGGTAGGAAATGAGGGAGGTTGGTAGGGAGGAAGGGAGGGAGAGAATGAATGACGGGGGCGGTCCACACACAGTGAGACGAACAACTCAATGATCGGGACTTAACCCTCTTTCTCCCCTCCCTCTTGCTCTCCATCCCTCCCTCTCTGCCTCCCTCCCTCCTCCCGAACGGTAGAGCGGGTCTACCGTGGAAGTGCGGGGGGCCGAGGAAGAGCATCTGCTTACGTTTACGGCCCATGCAGGCGAGGTCCTCTCCTTTAACCTTATCGGTACGTGGAGGGAGCGAAGGAAGGAGGGTGAGAAGCCTGAGGATAGTGGATTTCCTCTCTCTTTCCTCGTCTATTGAAACGGTAATCGCCTACAAGGAACATCACCTACACCCTTCCCTCCCTACCTCCCTCTCCCTCTCTCCCTCCCTCAGGCGACGAGCTGGTGGATCCCACGGGCCAATATCGCCTCAACAAGAGCCACAGCGCTCGCAATATCGGTGCAAGTATCTTCAAGGAAATGTTGATCGAGAAAAAGACTAAACAGTAAAGAATTAAACCATGGCTGCCCTCCCTCCCTCCCTCCCTCCCTCCCTCTCTCCCTCCCTCTTTCCCTCGTTTCCCGCCACAAAGGTGTGACTATAATTAAGAAAATGTTCTTCGAGAAGAAATGAATTAAAATGCACGAAGGAAATGGAGGGGGGGGGAAGGTAGAGAGGAAGGGAAGGAGGGAAGATGATAAAAAGGCAAAAACGTCCACTAGGAATCTGACAGCCTGGACTTCCCCGGAAACTCGGGAAGAGGCAGGCGAGGAAGGGAAGGAGAGAGGGAGGGAGGGATGGGCACTAAAAACTAATTGGTCATTTTAAGAACAAAAAGGATTCAGGAATGCCGAATGATTTCCCTGGCTCCTGTTTCTCCCTCCCCCTTCGTTTAAATCTGACAGATGGAGGGAGGAGATTGGGTGTCTGGCATCATACCGTAGGCTTCGTATCCCCCCTTCAAGTAACACGTCCTCGAAGGCCTATGTAAGGAAAAGGTACACGCGCTTCCTCTACTGCCTTCATACCAGAAGGAGAGAGAAGAATTAAGGGTGGGAAATCCATTTTCCTTTTTTCTTTATCTCTCACTACTCATCGTGCTACCTCCACTGCTTCCATGCCAGAAGGACATGGAGAAACTACCATAGGGTTACGATATTTCTTATTCCTTTTCCCCCCTCCCACTACTCATCGATCGGATATGTGCAAAATCTGTCCGGGATGTCCCTAGCCCTATAGTATTTGCCCTATAGTATTCTTTCCATGAGGACAACGCAACCCAAATCCCATTATTATATTAAATAACATGATATTTTCCATCAGTTTAGTTAACGGGGACATTGAAAGTCCGAGCGTTCAGGCCATAGGACATTGAAATCATTCCGTCCATGCCGTTCATGTCACTCATACACCCGGTATTGTCAGAAGTCACGTAGTAGGTAGAGGCTTGGAACGTCAGCCAGCTCGATACTTGCTCATGCACACGTACCTTGATGGTAAAGACATTTTCCTCACCGGCCGCGAGCGGAGCGTACTCCCACGTAAGTGTCCGTCCACTCACCTTGGGCTTTCTCAACTCCTTCACTTTCCCAGTCTTCGAACTGATGGTATGCCCGGAGCCGGCAAATTTGACTTTCCTCGGCAAGGTCAGGGTGACCACAGCCAAGTCCCCACTGGATACCGATTGCTCATTACTCTGCACGAGCTGGATGACACCCCGGCCCTTACGATTGAGGAAAGTGGTGCCTTTACGGGCGGCTGCAGTAGACACAGAGGCGGAGGATGCAGACGCCGCGGACATGGGCATCATCATCCCATCATCTTCGCTGGCCTCGCCTTCAAATTCTTCTCCGTTGGCGCGCAACGCAATTGAGAGACGAGGCGCACAGGCACTCGCACCCATGGGAGAGGCGAAGCCAGTGGTGCATGACGTACAGCTGTCGGTAAAGAGTTCGCTAGGCCAGTACGTGTCCATCTGGCATGGCAAGCAGGCGCTACCCCATGCATACATACCCGCACCGCAGCCACCCACGCCCAAGACCTTGACAGTATTAGCACCCAATTGCCGTCCAAGCGTCTGCCCTGCCGCGGTGGAGAAGGAGAAGTGCGCTCCGCCCAGAACGCGTGACCGCGTTATTTCGTTGGCAATGGCAGTGAGGCTCGTGAAGGTCCGTCCACCCATCATTGGCATCATGGGACTCGTAATGGTGACAGCAGGGATGGTGTCACCCCCGTTGAGGAACCGTAGGGCCTCGATACAGGCTGCCGATGTGGTGGAATGACCGGCCATGTACTCAGGATGGGCGGGGGTTTCTAACAGCGGCTCCCAGGTCTCGTCCATGGGAAACTTTGCAGTGTCATTCATACTGATCAATCACGGAGTGGAGATTTCAGGGAACCAGAAGATGAGTTATGTGTGGAGTCGACAATTGAATAAGATCATCTCACGAATCTACACACTCACCAGTTACCCAGCCGGATGGCAGTGATAGGTCGCCAGAAGCTATATTCGTACTTGGTATCCCAACCCGCAATCGCCGCATCGGCGAAGGCAATGGCGTTGGTAACGAAGTAGCGGGCCGCTTTCACAAGGTCGTAATCGACCGTCAACTGTTTGAAATTGAGGTCGGTGGATTAAGTCATATACTATCAGATGTGCAAACATATCATATATGTGTATTCATAAGGATGTTGCTTTATATTCATATTTACCTCGCGAACGAGCTCATTCGTATATACTTGAACATTCATCATCCTGTGGGCAATAAATATACGTGCAGAATATCAGAATTAGTGAAACTGTCCCTCTGGTCCACTGTCTGAAACCTAGCCTATGATTTCTTCACTCGCTACGTACCAAAATCTGGCGGTCATCGTCTCCTCCTCCGTACGGAAAGCCGAGACCTTACGGCCGAGACGCATGACTTCATTGTAGGCTTCCTGGTAGATGCTAGACTCTTGAAAGTCCGGCGGCGGTGGGAGGCGGAACTGGGACGGGGCCTCCATTGCCCACGGCGTGACGCTGCGCCACTGAGGAAAGGCAGCGATTGCAAATTCGGACGGGGTGGATCGCCACACGCCGCATGTCGAGTTGTCACCTTTGCATATGTTTATCAGAATGTGATCGAAAAATCTATCAAAGTGGGACTTTGAGGTCATTTTCTACCATATGAAACGCCTTACCGTTGGAGTTAGGGTTCGGGGCGGTGGAGCCGTCATTGGCCCGCATTGCAATGATGTCCTGGCCAGCGGTTACACCGATATTGATGGCGGCAGTCAGAGTCAGATCAACCTGGCTGTCATACAATGCTTCGATGGCTGCCATTGCACCAGCAGGCACGAATTGTCCATCTACCAGGACGGTCTTGGCCGCCGCGGCGACTCCTGTCTGCAGCGCAGGGAGGAGACTGGAAATGGGTAAGTTGGGTGAATCCGGCGTGAGGTCCTGCTGGAGGAGGATCTCCTTGACTGTATTCCATTGGGCTAGGTGCATGCCTGCGATGGCACGGCTGGTGTTCTGCATTGAATGCGGTGTGCGCGTGTTTGCGTATTTGTATGAAGATGAGACATTCTACCCCATCACCTCACTTCATCCCTCGCCCCTCCGCCACATCCCAAACCAAACATGATACAAATTACTTACAAAGGGAGAACCAGTTAGCTTTTCCAGAAATTGGTCAAGTATCAGTTGGTTCCATTCATTCATGGTTGCGTCGGCGCGTGCGAAGGGTACATTAACCAGGCCCGCAATCGCCAAAAGGCAAGCGAGGAGGTCGAAGCGCATGGTTACCGCCGCACGGATTTTATCGCGAGTCTGTTTTGAGTGTGATTGAAAGGATATGAATTAGCATTATTGAGTACAGGTGGTTTAATGTATGCCCCACTGCGATGTCGGAGTTCATGCCACTGCTAGACGGCCCCGCCTTGTGGTGATCCGACGACGAGGGATCGAGCATGGCTCCTGAGGGAGGCACATAGATGGATGCGAGTGGGCGTGTGTAGAATAGGCGTGTGAGTGAGTAGGAGCGATTGTATGTGCTTTAGAGTTGAAGGAGACCTTTTATCCCGGGCGGGAAAGCACGGCAAAGGCCAGGTTTCGATAGTTACTGAGTGCTGGTTCTCCTGAAAAGTTGTGGTCAGTGCTCCTAAGAAGGCGAAAATGTATGCGCGTGACAATCGATAGCGCTATAGCTTTAGAAGGGCAGGAGGTGTGGGCATGCATATAGTTTAATCAATTTAATCATTCTTATTAGAGGCACAAAGACCGCTCGCCAGGAGTTGAAATGGCAGAAACTCCGGAGGTCGAGGGAGGTGCCTGCGGCCTTGACCTGACGGCACGAACGGACACTGTATGAGTGCTGTGCTACTGTCATAGGACATATTAAATATATGCAGGGTCTTTCCCACGCCATTCGCAGCCTTAGAGGCACGGAAATGCCCCGTAGCTCGTTGGTTTGGCCCAGGTTTCAAATCACTTTCCAACCCCTCGTGAGCGGTTGAGATGGGCCGGATTCGAAGAGGTTCAATGTGGAGGAAAAGTACGATCATGAAAAGCACACGAGATGCCAGCGGGGTGAAGGACAGAGATTTGTTAGTGAACTTCAGCACGATTATATTCTTCCTTTCCTCTTTTTTCTTCTTGCTCCTCCATCATTTATATTTATATGATACGTGGGACATAAGAGGCGATCGGAGATAGTGCCACCTTGCCGAAAGTGCGTGTATGGGACACATGAGCATTTTTCTGGCTTTAGGGGTCCCACAATCCATTCATAAGTTCATATTATCTTTAAACCTTGTGAATCATTGACATTTCTTGGCGAGGCTTTACCCCAAAAGTTTTTGGGCTTGTTTTCAGTGCTTTCCAATTTGCCCCCCCCCACTTGCCATATCGTCAGGTGATGTGCAAAAAGTGCTATGAGCATGCCCATTTCCTTCACAATTTGAATAAATCGACCTGGGTCATGCCTTATAACTATATATTATATCACTATCCATTATTTTATTTATCACCGGCTCTAGGATTTTGACCTGCTTTCAGTGCCCCCCAATGCATTGCCCTCATGGTATCGAAGGGGGCAGATCGGCTTTCGCGCCCTGGCCGCGTTCACCTTTCAGGTATCCGGGAAATACAACCAACAACCGACCCACTTGCTTCATGTTTTTGCTGACGAGAGCTCCTCTCACTTACAAGAAACCACCTGCAATATACGAGTGCATTACACTTCTCATATAAGATGATAATTTCTTCGACTTCTGTCACTTTTGATTCAGTTTTACTACGGTGCTACTGCTGCTTTCCCCAACGAACTCATTGATCTTTTATTTTTTCTGACGATTGACGGGTCGCAGGAAAGGATCCAAGACAGAATCTGAAAGCGCATAGAGGATGTTAACCACGTAAGGAGCGGTCCGAGCGGCCTGTCGGCGTTCACATCGACGCCAAGTGCACGAGTGGAGATGGGGATGTGTGGCACTGGATAGAAGCCGATTCTTAACGGATAAAGGACAGGGATAAGATTTCCAGGGCAACCGAACGATGAATGGTAAATTGATCACGATACGTACAGCCAAAAGGAATGGCGCGCACCCTCCCTGATTCCTGTCGCTGATCCGGCAAAAAATGGCTTTTATCCATTGCCGCATCTCCTCCTCGTGTACGGAGTAAAAATTTACAATCTTCCCTATCACAGCGGCAGGCATAGTCCTCCCTCGCCATGCTCCATAAGCGCACGAGAGGAAAATTCCTGGGAGGTGTGCTTATACATTGTGTTGGTGGATGCTTGCCTGCGAGCTACGGTAGAAACTCTCAACTTTCACGGTTCGGTGAAGTTTACGTGCCCCTTGCCTTCTGTAGTTCTGCCATCCGCCGCCACAGACCTTTCGTGCGAAAGGCGTGGCATGAAAAAGGGCAAGCAAGGCCCAGGAAAAGGGAAGACGCACGAGACGGCGTTGGCAAGGCCCCCAGGGAAGAGGGGGCGGAAGCAGTGACCTAGAGGGGACTTCGGAAGACCGCCGTCATTTAGCTCCTCCTTGCCTATGCCTTTTCTCTCATTTGCCTTCCTCTCCACGTACATCCAATCACACATAGGAGCGCTCCACACGCATCACCCATCGTCCTGTCATCATCGTCTATCCATTTTATCCTTGCAACCCGGGCAAGCGAGACACAAAAATGGCCTCCTCCAAAACCTCCTCCCTCTTTCCCTCCTCCCTCTTTCTCCTCCTCCTTATCGCGGCCCTGGCCATATCCTACCAGTACTTATCCACTCACCACGCGCAGATTGAGGCTATGCTAGGTGGAAAGCGAGCACGGCAGTATGAGAGCTTTGACGCGTTTTACAAGGGCATGTATCGGTGAGTGGAAGGAAGGGACGGAAGGATCGAGGGACGGAGGGACGGGCAAAAGCAGGGAGGAAGGCAGGGTTGTGGGCCTCTACCTCTATTAACTCTATGGAGTGCTACTCGCTTTGCCTGTCCTGTAGATCAATGGCAGCACGGAGCACAACATGGACTCGTGTCGTGAATGTTGTTCTCATGACATGCCTTTCCTCCTCCCTTACTTCCCTATACGCGTCAGGAAGGAGCACTCTGACGACAAGAACCGTTATCTGCACTTCATCGGCACCACCATTGCTCTTGCATCTGCGGCTGCTGAGCCAACCCTCTTTCTTGCTGCCCTAGCTGCAGTGGTCGTAGGGCTTAATGTGTTTGAGCTCACGTACATGGTGAGGAAGGGAGGGAGGGAGGGCAGGAGGGAGAGAGCACGGTGAAAGGGAAGGTGGCGACAAACACGACCAATCACTCACAGCATCCTCCCCCTCCGTCTCCATGTTCCCCTACCAGCGTTCCAATGGCGCCATCGAAGGGGCAGCAATGCTCCTGGCCTACCTCTCTCTCGCGTACATCCCCCGTCGATCCCTCCGTCGGCCCCTCCTTACCATCCTCTGTGGGTATGCATGTGCCTGGGTCGGTCATTTCGTGATAGAGGGGAATAAACCTGCCACGTTTACGTATGCCGTCTTCTCTTTCATAGGCGACTTTAGGATGTGGTGGGAGACGGTAGGGGAGCTAGGAAATAAATTCATCAACATCAAGTAAATCCTCGGTCTTGCCCTGTTCCCCAAAAATAACCATAAAAATTGTGGAAAGCAAGGATCAAATGAAGAAGAAAAACACAAGGAGGGACACCATTTTAAGATGTTTTCATCTTATTGGAAGGTAGGCTCAGATCTCCTTGTGGTAGTGTGTGAGAGCGAGAGGAGCCAAAGGCGGGCGAGGTAGGGATGTTCGGCAACACCGCTGTTGCTGCAGCAGCTGCTGCTTCTGCTGCTGTTATCGTGTCATGTTTTTCTCCGGCAATCATCCAGTTTGTCTTGCTTTTGGTTATCGTCATTTCCCCTTGGCTTCACTCATCAATCGCCCGCGCTCTCTTTCTTCCTTCTTCCTTCCCTCCCTCCCTTCCTTCCTTTCCCCACAAGGAATCCAACCTCAAATCCTTCTCCTTCTCCTTCCCTTTTCTCCCTGGATTTATCTTTTCTTCATGCTCCCCTTAGGCCCCTCTCACCCCCACCTCCTCTCTTCCCTCCTTTCTCCCCTCCTCCTCCTCCGCCTCCTCTTCCTTTCCCTCCTCATCCTCCTCCTTCCTCGCCTCCTCCTCTGCCCACGGTACCCGCACCAGCTCCATGACCTCTCTAAAATGATCCGCAATCATCCTCCCTCCCTCCCTCCCTCCCCCCACCTCCTCCTCTGTCCCTCCACACACATACCTCATCACAGCCACCACTCGCTCCACCCCCTCCCCCCCTCCCTCATTCCCCCCCTCCTCCCCTCCCTCCATTTCTATTTTCTCCTTCCTCTCTCTCACTACCACCACCCGTGGCAAACGCCATCCCTCCCTGTCGCCTCCTCTTTAACAACACCGATACCGTCTCCTCTTCTTCCCTCCCTCCCTCCCTCCCTCCCTCCCTCCCTCCCTCCCTCCTCCCTCCCTCCCTCCCTCCCTCCCCCCACCATCCTCCCTCCTCTTCTACACCCCTTATTTTTCGGACCCATCCCTCCCTCTCAGGCTCTCTCCCTCCCTCTCTCAGCCTCTTTTCTATCTTGCTCCTTTTCTTGCTACTACTGCTGCTGCTACTGCTGCTGCTACTGCTGCTGCCACTACTACTATAACTACTGCTGCTGCTGCTGTTCATCCCTTGTGCCAGCAACACAGCTTCAAGCGCGGTGAGTCTCCTGTTGTTTTTCAAATTTACGTTAACCCCGGCAGCAAGTAGGAAGGAAAGGGAACGGAGGATGTCAGGCGCCTCTTTTCGAGAGCACAGCCAGTGGAGAACGGACCATCCCTGACGATCAGTGGCATTCAAAAAGAGGGAGGGAGGGAGGGACGGGCGAAAGGCCAGCAGGGCCTGTGTGGTGTGAGATAAATAGGCCCAGATGAGGAAATATTTGAAGGAGACAAGGGTATCAGTGACTGCGTTCCATTTTCTATTATTTGTTGGGTTATTTTTCCTCCTGGCGTCCGACATTTCTATTTGTCGTTTCTCTTTGCCTCGCCTCTTGTCCCACTGTGCCCCCTTACTCCCTCCCTCCCTCGCTCCCTCCCTCACCTTGATCGTTTCCGAGGGATTCCCATACCGAGTCGCTGCGATCAAACAGGTCGTCCCATCCTTGCCTACCAACAAGGGATCAGCTCCTGATTTCAGCAGCAATGTAGCCTAAAGAGGGGAAAGAGGGGGAAGCGTATAGCATGGTCAGTTCGAATGGTGCGATTCCCACAATCAGTCACCACCTCTTTTCATCTTTCCCTTTCTCGTCCGTTGCCTCACCTGCGCCGCTTGGCCATTTCGACATGCGTAATACAAGGCAGTCAACTCCTCCTTGTCCTGGGCATTGATTTCCGCGCCTCGCTTTAGGAGATAGCTGAGGACCGGGAGGGAACCACGACCAGCAGCAGCAAACATCACAGGAGTCTTGCCACTGTAGTCTCGTCCATTGACATCTTTCTCTTCATCTTCTACCAGCTCCATGACACGCGGGAGCCCCAACCCTTGCTGAAGGGCATCATGTAGAGTGGTATCAAGGCCATATTGGTAGGGGAAGTTGACCTCCACCTCCATGATATTTTGGTCTGAGAAAGGGGAAGGGAGGGAGGGAGGGAGGGATGGAGGGAGGGAGGAATCAGCTGCTGCTTAGAACTTCTCGCGGAAGGACGATCACGCCGCAGGCACGTCTCGAAGGATTTTTGTAAGTGCTAATAGTAATAAAGTGTCGCCTTGATAAGTGTGAATGTGTGTGTATGAGCTTCGGGCATGGATGAAAAGTGCAGGAAAGGAAGGCGCAACGGGAGGAGAGCATGAGCAGCCACACTCGAAAAGCAAGCGGTAGCATCAGCACGACCCCCGCAAAACCTTGTCAATAATTGGCACCCGCATTCGATCCTTTTCTATTAATACAACGTGATAGCGAGCCAGACAGCATGACCACCGGTAAGCAAGCTCACCGCCGGGAGAAAGGGTACGCACGTTTCGCAGCCATTAGCCGTTTACGCGATACATGGGCCATCAATAAGGGTTGGATTGGTGTCTGATTTTTGTGGTTACCACGTCTGAGTCAACATCGTTTGGAATGTCGACAAATGTCATGACATGACATAAGATTATCGTTTGTGTAAGCTACACTTTGGGGAGTCGTAGAATGATATTGTTTTGGTGCAGTTGTACAGGAAAGAACAGGAAAGAAAAAAAGGAACGAAGAAGGCTTCAAGGAACTTCTGTCGCAGCCCAGTGATGATGTTCGTGCCTGCAGTCTTCACATTGACATCCCACTCACAAACCTAGACTTATCACTGGCCAAAGCATCAATACTCCACCCTCTACATTGCGCTCCTTTCCCTATTTTGCCGGGCCCAGCAGTTGTCACGGCTTTCGTTTTGTTCGGCTTCTCTCCTCCTTCTTGCCTCCTTCGCCGCTTCCTCTCTTTCATGATGGTCAGAGTAGGGAGGTCGCGCGCCGTCCTCCTCCCCCCTGCCGTCCTCTTTATTATACATCTCTTTCCCGTCACACAAGCGGGGCAATGCGTCTTTCGACAGGTTTGTACTTGTG
Organism: Nannochloropsis oceanica; assembly: GCA_004519485.1. Lineage (NCBI taxonomy): Eukaryota > Eustigmatophyceae > Eustigmatales > Monodopsidaceae > Nannochloropsis > Nannochloropsis oceanica. The sequence continues at coordinate 628,934 of CP038120.1, forward strand.
ATGCATGCTTTCTTTGTATATGCTAGTACAGCACAACCCATTCTAGGCCTGCCCTCCCCCCCTCCCTCCCTTCCTCCCCCGACAGACCTGCATCAACACAGGCATCGACTCGCCTTGCATCCCGTCCTTGACAGATTCGACGGTTTTTGAAAATGGGTAAGTGCATGAGGGAAGACACGGAGAGACGGGAAAACTTACAGCATGAAAGCTCATCCTCATTCCCTCTCCCTCCTTCCCTCCCTCCCTCCCTCTCTCCTTCACTGGCTCTCTCCTTTCCATCACAGGACATTTGCCAACAGCTCTTTCCCGATGGATGAAGCACATGGCTTCCTCATGCCGCATTCGGACGTGTGGAACGGCTACATGACTGACGCCACAGGGGATTGTGTGGAAGGGGTAGGGAGGGAGGGAGCGAGGGAGGGAGGGAAAGGAGGAGAGGCCTGCAGCCCATGGACGGTATCTTTTGTCGAGTCCTTCCCCCCTCCCTCCCTCCCTCCCTCCCTCCCCCACAGATTCCCGACCCCACCACCGGCCGTTGCCTCACGCCCTCCCTCGATCTGGTCCCTATAGTCTGTCCTGCGTATACCAACGACTCGTGCTGCACGTGGGAGCAGAATTACATCCTCTACAAAAACCTGCACACCCTGGTCAAGACGTATGTAGCCCTCCATCCCTCCCTCTTTCCTTCTTGCCCTTTAAACATCGTCCATGACGCGTAGATCTCACAAGCCCTCCCTCCCTCCCTCCCTCAGCTTCGGCGGTCCTCAAGGCTGCACGGCCTGCGCCGTCAATCTTGTGGATATGTGGTGTGCTCTCATCTGCAGTCCTGAACAGGTAGGGATGGATGGAGGGAGGGAGGAGGGAGGATCGGTTTAGCTTCTCCTCCCACACTCACCTACCTCCCTCCCTCGTTCCCTCCCTCCTTCCAGTCCTCCTTCGCTCGGCCTCATAACCCTCCCTCAGCCATCCGGCGCGACGACCTGACCAGCACGGATGAGGAGGAGGTGAAGGAGGAAGGAAGGGAGGGAGGGAGGGAGGGAGGGAGGGAGGGAGGGAGGGAGGGAAGAATAACCTCATCAAACGCCCTACAACGAAAAAAGTGGTCGAAATTCCCATGTACCTTCCCCCTCTCCCTCCACCCCTCCCTCCCTCCCTCCCTCCCTCCCTCCCTGCCCAAGGTCCTTGCCCCTGTTCTTCAGATAGACGTTTGGATGATGCCTGACTATGTTTGTGCCCTCTACGACAGCTGCAAGAGCGTCAACGCTGTGGCGCAGGTACGCCCTGCCTCCCTCCCTCCCTCCCTCCCTCCTTCCCTTCCTCCCTCCTTCGACTCCATCACCCCCCCTCCTCCCCCTCCTCCTCCCACAGGTCTCCGGCATGCAATCAGGCCTCGGCCTCCTCACCTACCAGGGGCAAACAGGCGCCGTCGGACACGGAGAGTATTTCTTCTTCCACTTCGGTATGCATGCCTTCTCTCCCTTCCACCCTCCCTCCCTCCCTTCCACTCATTATCAGTCTGCCCCTTCAGTCACCAACATTCGTCACTCCCTCCTTCCCTCCCTTCCCTCCCTTCCCTCCCTCCCATCCTCCCTTCCAGAGAAAGACTCCAGCGATCCCTCCCTTATTCCCCTCCTCCGTCCCGCCCTCGACTGCGCCTCCTTCTTCCACCCGGGGACCTCAGATGTGCCATTCCCTTTCCCCCCCCCTCAGGAAGACATCATCTCGTGCAGGTAATCGCCCTCCCTCCCTCCCTCCTTCCCTTCTTCCACTCCCGGGACCACAGAATAGTCCACCAGTGAAGAGGAGGAGGGAGGGAGGGAGGGCGTGATGATGAGAGGGAGGGAGAGGAAGAATAGCATCCAATTTGAATGGGCTCACCTGACCCCGATCCCTCCCTCCCTCCCTCCCTCCCTCCCTCCCTAGCTGCACCTACTGCGCTGCTGCGTGTGAGGGAAAGGGTCTCACCACTGTGGCATCTCCCATCTCTCCCTTCTCAGGCTTTGACTCTCCCCTGGTGCTGGTAATACAAGGAGGGGATAGGGGGGGTGGGGAGGAGGGAGGGAGGGAGGGAGGGAGGGAGGGAGGGAGGGAGTGCTCCGGAGGCCGTGACTTTTCCCTCTCTCTCCCATCGCTTGGTGCTGATGAGGAGGGAGGAGGAGAGGAAGGGTGCTGATGAGGAGGGAGGAGGAGAGGAAGGGTGCTGATGAGGAGGGAGGCAGGAAACGCGGCTAGCAAGATAACTCGATGGAGCTCACCTTCATATACCGTCCTCCCTCTTTCCCTCCCTCTTTCCATTCCTTCTCTCTTTCATTCCCTATTTCCCTCCCTCTTTTCCTCCCTCCGTAGGGCGTCTATCTCACCCTTTTTGTCGTGGCTATCATCGCCGTGGGCTATCGTCAATATCAAAGGAGAAATAAAGGGAGGGAGAGAGGTATGAATTAAGGGTGGAGGGAGGGAGGAAGGGAGGGAGGGAAAGGGCATGGGTACTAACGGATTTATGTCACATTCCCACATACACATAGGACTGTCGGCTTCACTTTTAGGAAATGAGGTCTTTGAGCACGAGGAGGAGGAGGAGGACGAGGAGGAGGAAGAGGAGGAGGAGGAGGAGGAGGGTGGAGGGTGAGGATCGAGACTGTGGGGAAGGGCGGTGATGGTAGGGGAGGTAAGGAGGTGGAGGAAGATGATATGATGTAGAAATATCAAAAAGGAATGAATTAATGCTCGCTTTCATAGAACTTAAAGGGTTTATAGGAAAAGGGAGCGATTACCCTCGGACGGTTGCCCTTTCTTCTGGTTGCGTCTCCTTCGCTTCTTTCACTGACATTAGCCCAGCAATCCTTTCCCCTTCCACTTCTTTTGTTTGATTTGATAGCATCATATCCTCTTTCGCACGATATAAGATCAGATAAGACCACGAGAGGCATATGAAGTGCGGGAGGAGAGGAGGGAAAATTGGAGGGTGAAGTCAACCACAGGAGCAAACAGGTGACGAGAAGCAGCAAAGGAAGCATACAAAAAGGGACCACACGTCGAAAAAGAATATTGCACAAACAAGCCACCATCAGTATGGTTTTCGTTTCCCTCTCTGCGCAGCTTCTAGTGCGTGTGTGTGCCCTTGTTTGTTTGGGCGGACAGGGCTTACTCCTATTTTCCGTCCACCAGCATATCTATGGACGTTATAAAGGTAAAAAAAATAAGCCTCACGTCACGGGAAAGAGAGACCAGGTAGCTTCTCTAGCTTTCTTTGCTGGTGAATGTAGGCATGTGGTGTGGGAATCGCGCGCGCGAGATATACGCAGTCACAACGCCTCAGCCAACCCGCTCCTGCGTCATATTTGAGATTTCAAGAGGATGAGTAAGCCTGAGAGATATTTTTGGCGTTTGAAGTGCCTCTGACTTAACCATCAAGGCAAGAGAGGCAAAGAGAGAAAGCCATTTGCTTGTTGCACCTCTGAAACCACCACGGGAGAGGAGCACAAGGAAGGCAATAAGAGGAACAAAGTGAATTGGCGAAGGAGCTGCAGGACCACGCCACGCTCCGTCCTATTTTTTTGGCCTCGTGTGTTTGCAAGGCAAGGGATGAAAGGTAGGAGGTTGCCCGCTGGAAACTCTTGTCTTGTCCACAAGCGCTTTTTGCCTCATGCTATGCGTGCTCGGCTTGACTCACGCCTTATTTTGCTAGTGTAATTAGTGTTGATTAAGACGACCCTCACCTCTACAGCAACAACGTCACTCCTCCGTCCGTTGTCTCTCCTCACTCAAAGCACCGGACAGACAGACGATGGCGACGCCGCACGGGGGAGCGGGCGCGGAGCAACAAGAGGAATTACTGCCACAGCAACATCACCACCATCATGAGGTGGTGGAGGAGGAGCAGCAGCTACAGCCTGACGCACAACAAGAGGTAGAAAGTTCGCTTGTCCTCTCGACAGCAGAGTCTCTCGTCCATGCGGCCACCGTTGGCGACCTCCCCTATCTCCAGCAACACCTTGACACCTTGGAACAAGAACAAGAAGGAGAAGCACTAGAAGGCCGTAACCCCAATGCGACCTCCTCCCTCCATCCCTTCCCGCGTCCTTCCTCCCGCCCTCCTCCCAACCTGTCCTCGCTTCTGGCGGTGGCGGCCGCGCATGGGCACGAAGCCTGCGTGACTTACCTCCTGAGACGAGGGGCGTCGGTGGAGCACACCGACGAAGAAGGTACGTCCCTCCGTCTGCTGCGTTCCTTTTTCCGTCCCTCTCTCCAAAATAGTCCCTCCATCTCTTGTGTCTCTCCCTCTCTGCCTCCTCCCTTCCTCCCTCCCTCCCTCCCTCCCTCCCTCCCTCCTTCCCGCCCCTCCCTTTTGTCATTCACGGGAGCACGTCCGATTTCCTCAACCGTCTTCCCCCCTCTTTAGGTCACTCATCAAGTCATCCTCCCTCCCTTCCCCCCCCTCCCCTAGGCTGCACTCCACTTTACGATGCTTGTAAGGCCGGGCACGAAGGTGTCGTCCGGCTGCTGATCCAGGTGAGAGATGGAGAGAGGAAGAGTGGAGATAGGGAGGGAGGGAGGAAGGAAGGAAGGAAGGAAGGTATGGAGAGAGGGAGGGAGGAAAGACCGAATTGTTTGAGAAAGAGAAGAGTAGGGGAACGCTGGAGACATACTAAAGCGCGTGCAGCTCTCTAACTCCTCTCCCTCCCTCCCTCCCTCCCTCCCTCCCCCAGGCGGAGAGCGATGTGCAGCGAAGCAATGCCCGCGGTACCTCCCCTCTAATTTGTGCGGCGGGAGAAGGCCACACTAGAGTAGTCGCCCTACTGATAAATACGCTGCTGAAGGAGGGTAAGTAGAGAGAGAGGGAGGGAGGGAAGGAGGGAGGGAAGGAGGGAGGGAGGGAGGGAGGGAGTGAGGGAGGGGGGCTGGAACGGTCGCACCTCTCACTGATTCCTCGATGTGATATAATCTCCCTCCCTCCTCCCCTCCCTCCCCCCCTCCCTCCTTCCTTCCCGTAGGCCACGCGGATCACCTGGACCACCGCAACAGCAACGGCAGCACGGCCCTCTGCTGGAGCGCATTTTACGGCCATACGCACGTGACTCGCCTGCTCCTCATGGCAGGTACGTCGCGTCTTCCCGCCCTCCTTTCCTCCCGCCCTCCCTCGGTCTATGTCCGGCGTCCCGCCTGTGGAGTCTTTGCATCCCTCCCTCCCTCCGTCCCTCCCCCCCTCCCTCGCCCCCTCTCCTCCCGTCATTCGACAAGCACCATCCCAATCTTTTCGACACACCACATGCCCTTCCCTCCCTCCCTCCCTCCCTCCCTCCCTCCCTTATGCAGGCGCCAATCCCATCATCGCCAATAATGACGGTCGCTGCCCCCTGGTCAAGGCTAAGGAACGAGAGCACGAGGGCTGCATCGAGCTGCTCCAGGTAAGCCCTCCCTCCTTCCCTCCTACCCCCCCTCCCTCCCCCCCTAAAATCTTCCCATTTCATCCCACCCCTCACTCTTTCCCATCTTCCTCTCCCTCTCCCTCCGATCTTCAATGTGTCTCACCCCTCCTTTTTCCTCCCTCACATCTTTTCCCCCTCTCCTCCCCTCCCTCCCTCTTTCACTCCTCCCCTTGATTGGTTCATCCTACCCCTTCCCTCCTTCCTTCCCTCCTTCTCTCCCTCCTTCCCTCCCTCTAGACCTTCCACCTCGAGCCCACCCGCACGTACCTCCTCCATAAACTCCGAGCCATTAGTAATGTCCGACACGCGCACCAACGGCATTCATCCCCCAGCCATCGGCAGCAGCAACAGCAGCAGCCCGAGGAGGGAGGGAGGGAGGAAGGGAGAAAGGAAGGGAGGGAGAACGAGATGCCGCCCTTGGAGACTCTTTCTTCACCTTCCGCCTTCTTTCCTCTCTCTTCCTCCTCCTCTTCCTCCTCCTCCTCCTCCTCCTCCTCCTCCTCCTCCTCCTCCTCCTCCTCCTCCTCCTCCTCCTCCTCCTCCGAAACGACCACCGTCGCCAGTGGTGACGCCTGCCCCTCCTCTTTGTCCTCTCCCCCACCCTCCTTCCCTGCCCTCCTCTCGCCTTCCTCCTCCTTCTCCTCTACTTCAACCTCCCTCGCTCCCCCTCCCTTCCTTCGAGACAGAATGGAAGAGGGATTGGAGCTGCCCTACGTCCGTATCATCGAGGGAGGGAGGGAAGGAGGGAGGGAAGGAGGGAAGGCCGCGGAGCGGAGACGAGAAGTGTTGAGATACGTTGTTGGGGGGCAGGGAGGGGGGGAGGGAGGGGGGGAGGGAGGAGCAATGGCAGCGGAGCATTTTGTAGAGCTGTTACAATATATGACCTTGCGCTGGGCGGTTGGAGAGGGGTGAATGGAGGGCGGGAGGGCGGGAGGGAGGGATAAGGCAAAATTTTGATTAGGTGTTAGGTAAATATGAAGAACAAGTGATAGATAACAATAAAGAGAACTCTCTATATACATATATACATATATATGTATATATGTAAGTATACAGACATGTGATCACACATCGCTTTTTCTCTCTCTCTCTCTCTATATATATATACATGATACACATAGATTTGTCGACATGTCCATGACTTATTGCATATGTATGTTTCTCTGAACAATATGATAGAGGACTCTGTATCTACATATATATGTATACATTATTATTGCTATTTGAAGGAAAAGGCAATAGCAACATCCGCCCTCCCCTCCTCTCTTCCCTCCCTTCGTCTTCCGGATTTTAACTGCTCTTTAATCGCTTTAATTCTTTCGTGCATCGCGGCCCTCTCCTCCCTCCCTCTCTCCCTCCCTCCCTCCCTCCCTCCCTAATCACTATCATCCCCAAGCGCCGCAAATGCATTTCCGGGCTTTTTCCCTCCTCCTCCTCCTCCTCCTCCTCCTCCCCCTCCTCCGCCCCTCCCTCCCCCCTTCCCTCCCACGCTGGCCCATCCGCCCCCACTGGTGCTCTTCGTTGCGCCTCCTGTCTTCTTGGCCGGTTCGCCCTTGTAACCTGCCAACGCCTGAGGGAGGGAGGGATGGGTGATGGAACGATGGGAGGGATCGGGAGCAGGGAGAAGAAAGGAGGGGAGAAGGGAAGGAGGGAGGGAGGGAGGGAGGGAGCATGGGAGGGAAAGAGGGATAGAGGGAGGGAGGGAGGGAGGGAGGGAGGGAGGGAGGGAGGGAGGGAGGGAAGAAACGGCCTACCTTTCTCTTGCTGGCCTTGGCCCGATCTTGCACCTCTTCGTCACTCTCGAAGAAGCCTTTGGACTCCTCCACCAGGGCGGCGATCTGAGGGAGGGAGGGAGGGAGGGAGGGGCGGTTTGTGAAGCGTATAGCTTGAGAAGATTTACTGTTCGCTTGTCTCCTTCCCTCTTTCCGTCCTTCCCTCATCACCTCCCCCGTAAGAAATGCGTCCAGTCCACCGCCCCTCCTCCACTGATCCCATCTCTCCCCCCCTCCCTCCCTCCCTCTCCCCCTTCCTCCGTCCCTCCCTCCCTCCCTCCCTACCTGCTCCTCCAGGCGGTCTATTTCCGAGAATTTCTTCACCTCTGCCACCGACAAGAGACGACCTTTGATCCCATCCCTCTCCTTGCTCAGGAGGGCGTGCTTGCGGAAGAGGGGCTTGAGCTCGGCCTGAGGGAGGGAGGGGTGAGTATTGAGGCAACGCTTGGAATTTAATCCTTCCTCCACCCTCCTCGCTCTCCTGTCCTCCTGCTCTCCTTCCCTCCTTTCCTCCCTCTTTTTGCCTTCATCGTGATTTTGATCTTCCCGAGCGCGTCATTCTGAAACTCATATTCCCCACACACCCATGCACTTTATTTCGGACCTCCTCCCTCCCTCCCTCCCTCCCTCCCTCCCTCCCTTCCTCCCTCCCTCCCTCCCTCCCTCCCTCACCTCCCGCTTCAAATTGTGCACCATAATGGCGATCTGGACGGCCTTCTCCTTTCGCTCCCTTAGCGTCTTGATCTGCTCCTCCAGCTTCAGGACCTGAGGAAGGAGGGAGGGAGGGAGGGAGGGAGGGAGGGAGGGGCGATCAAACCTATACGCGATAAATATTCTTAACTCTTCTTTTTTTTCCCTCCTTCCCTCCCTCCATCCCTCCATCCCTTCCTTCCTCACCTTCTTCTCCTTCCCTGCCTCTTTCGCATCCGCCTTCTCCTTCTCCAGCCCATCAATCCTGCCCTCCATCTGCTGCAGCAGCCGCTCCTTATCCGCTTTGGTCAGCTGCCCCTTGTCCACTTGGGCCTGCGGGAGGGAGGGAGGGAGGGAGGGAGGGAGGGAGGGAGGGGAAGGGATTCGAGGGTAAAATAAGGTGTTTGGGAAGCACATGGGAGATGTGGGCGTCGGAATAGCATGACGGGCTCGACGAGGTAAGAGCATGATGGGGAGGGAAGGGAGGGAGGGAAGGAAGGAGAAACGGAGGATGGAAGGAAGAGAGGGAGGGAGGGAGGGAGGGAGGGAGGGAGGGAGGGAGGGAGGGAGGGCGTACCTTCATGGCCTGACTAGTCCACTCTGCTTTTTCCTTTAGCTGACTGGCACTCAGTTCCTCGTAGAGAGCACTCTCGCTGTCCGACAGCTGTTCCCCGCGCATCATCTTGGCCTAGAGCAGAAGGGAGGGAGGAAGGGGGGAAAGGGTGGGAGGAAGGGAGGGAGGGAGGGAGGGAGGGAGGGAGGAGAGATCAGCGCTAACTGACCCGCAGAGGCTTACATCCTCGCAATCAAGAGGAAGAGAGGGAGGGAGGGAGGGAGGGAGGGAGAGAGGGAGGGAGGGAGAGAGGGAGGGAGGGAGGGAGGGCGTACGTACCTCGATGGATTCAAAGGCTTCCTGTAGCGGCAGGAGCAAATCTTTGAGACCCCGTTGCTTCTGCGACCAGGAGGGACATTTGGAGGTCATCATGTCGGGAAATACGGCCATCTGAGGGAGGGAGGGAGGGAGGGAGGGAGGGAGGGAGGGAGGGGGTGGAGGACTGGCAATCGGAAAGCATAGTGTCGGAAAAGACGGCCATCCGAGGGAGAGAGGAGGGACGGAGGGAGGGGAGGGAGAGAGGAGGGACGGAGGGAGGGAAGGAGGGAGGGACGGAGGGAGGAAGGGGAAAAGCAGCGTACCGAGATGGAAACGATCATGTCCCGCTCTTTTCCTGTCACAGTCGCTTCATTGAACCCTCCTGCTGCTCCTGCTGCTCCCCCTTCGTTCTCCTTCTCAGGTTCCTGTCGTTTAGGTGGGAGAGAGAGGGAGGGAGGGAGGGGAGGGAGGGAGGGAGGGGAGGGAGGGAGGGAGGGAGGGGAGGGAGGAAGAGGAGAACAAGAGGGAGGGAGGCAAGGAATTGAAAGACGAAATTGAGCACACGGGGATGAGAACTCAACAGATGGACTGATTGTCGGGTGCATCCCTTCCTCCCTCCCTCCCTCCCTCCCTCCCTCTTTCCCTACCTCTCCTGGCCCCCCGGCGCCCGCGATAAGGGGGAAGACGACGATGGACTTAAGGTTTTTGCCTATTTGTTTTTTGAGAGAGAAAAACGGGGGGCGAAGGAGGGAAGGAGAGGGACAGGGGAGTCATGCATTCGCAGAAGCCATGTCCAGCGCTGCAGGGGCAGAGAAGGGGAGGGAGGAAAGATAGGAAGGGGGTGTGGGCAGGGAGGGAGGACGGTACGGCAGGGAGAACAGGGAGGAAGGGAGGGAGGTAGGGAGGGAGGGAGGGAGGGAGGGACGTACCCGTGTCATGGTGAAATTTGAAACATCCAGCGGATGCGAGGTCATTGGCAGCCGACTTGTCCTCAATAAAATTGATACCCTTCAGAGCATTAGAGCACCATTTCTGATGGAGGAGGGAGAAAAAGACAAAGATGAGATAAAACAAATATCACATATCTTTCTCATTCGATAGCAGTCTCGCATATATTTTTGATGGGCCTTCCTTTCCCTCCCTTCCCCCTCTCTCCCTCTTTCAATATCACCCTCGCGTTCTTGTGTGAGTGGCCTTTCTTTCCCTTCCTTTTCTCCTTCCTCCGTCTTTCAGTATCACCCTCGCGTTCTTGTGTGAGTGGCCTCTCTTTCTCTCCCTCTCCCTCCTCCTCTCTCTCCCTCTTACCGGCATGCTATCGTCGTAACGGGCCCTGACGCCTTTCCCCCCTCCTACCACAAAGGTCAGTCGCACCATTTCCGTCAGGTTCTCGAAAGGGGTGGCGAAGGCACTAGACAGAATATGTGTGACCTGTTACAGAGGATGAGAATGTGAAATACGTCTACCGCAGCGGCATGCCTACCGCCCCTCCCTCAAGCCCTACCTTCTTCCAGCCCTTGCCTCCCCTCTACTTACTTGCGCCTCGTTCAAGCCACCCAAGTCAAAGGTCTCGGCATCGACCGCGGCTCTATTTGTATATGAGGTGGACGCACATGAGTGCACATGAGTGAGCTGGACGACGATGATCACGACCTTGCTATCTACCCGCTTGCCGTCCCCTCCTTCCTCCCCTCCCTCTCTCCCTGAAGCAGGCAAGACGTACCGGACGTGCTTCACGAGGGAATGATGCTGTTGCTCTTCCGCCATGACTATTGCTTACGTAGTAGTTGCCGGTTTTGTTGCCTTTGTAGCGTGGTGTGAGGAGAGATGGGAGGAGGAAGAGGGTGAGCACGGACATGGTTCTGGAATGCACGACGACCCATCATCATTATTGCAATGGGTTGAAGCAGTCTTGCTTCTGACGTGCGCTCTGATGTTGCTCAGGCATACAAAACCGCAGCATCAACGCTGTGGTCACGTTTATCGTGGCAGATGTTCTGGTGAGCCTACGCGGCCTCAGTATTCGTTTTGCGGAGTTAGGCACGTGAGATATGGGTTGTGCAAGACGAGAGATAGAAGCAGGGAAGAAGCCCGTTTGACGGGTGTGAGCCGTTGAGTCACGGTGACCTGAGGAGGTCGAGTCTGTGTGGCAATCATTGTGTGTATATATGAATATGTACGCATACACTCAACGCACACATGACACACATAACTTTTTCTGTCCTTTGTCCCTCAGGTCGCTCGAATTTCCTCGGCGAAACCATGGCCGGCTCCACGTCTGCCGGCTGCATCACCATCGCAGCAATATCATCTCCCTACCTGTTTTCCGGGGAGGTGGGGAGGGGGGATTGAAAAAAATGCTTTCGAGCAATCTTATGAGTCCTGATGGTTCTCCTTCCGGCGTTCGTACAACTTTGACTTCCGTAGCCCGTGTGTCAATGACATAACACTCGCCGGGATGGACTGAAGCGCCTGCCGCTGCTTGTGTAAGTATTCATACGTCTTCTTCTTTCCGCCGGATCTTGGTCTTTTGATAAACAACTTATATGATTAAATATTAACTTAATCATTTCAATGCTTAGCAAAGAGAAAAACTCTTTGCTGGAAGCACGTGCCGGAAGGCATATCTACCGGTGTGTAGCATGCGTGGTATGGGCCGTAATGTGCAAAAAAGGGCAAAAGAATCGACACCCGACCTTCCAACCTGGTCACCCACGGTAGTACTATACCGGTGTGTAGCATGCGTGGTATGGGCCGTAATGTGCAAAAAAGGGCAAAAGAATCGACACCCGACCTTCCAACCTGGTCACCCACGGTAGTACTATACCGGTGTGTAGCATGCGTGGTATGGGCCGTAATGTGCAAAAAAGGGCAAAAGAATCGACACCCGACCTTCCAACCTGGTCACCCACGGTAGTACTATTCGGGCTCGAACGCGCTTAGCTTCGGAGAGCGGACGGGTTCCGGCGTATTCCACGTTGAGATGGCCGATTCTGTCTGTGACGTTGTTCCCAATCTATAAATACATCACTTAACTTTTTTAATTTTTTTTAACCATAAGTGAGTACCGCCAAAAGGAAACACCCCGGGGGATGGGGGACAGATCACGGAGTGGAGTGTATATAATGAGTGAGGAGACTTGTAATTCCATTTGTTGCGAATCGTTGCGGGTTTGGGTATGAGGCGGCAGGAATCCACCGTCTTGAGCCATCAGGAGGAATGCCTGGGCTGCCTGTATATCCACGCACTAATAAAAACACCAGTGCTCAAATCCTCAATCTCGCTCTCACTTTCTCCACTGGCGCGTTAAGGGGTGATGCGCGTACCAGTCCAGGCAGGCAGCGTATGGCTGCTGAAAATGAACGAATGCCGACCGCTGTAAAAGATTATTCGTCTTTCAAAATGCACCGCCCGAGGTGACGAGTCTCGCCGAACTTTGAAGCCGTTTTCTGTTCTGATACGTCAAGGGGTATGTCGATCACTTGTATGATGAGGCGTCCAATATCACTCACCGGCGAGACGTAACAATTTACTGGCAGCGGCAGGGTCCGCGAACCACAGGCGGGTGGATGCCTGCACCACTCTATCACATCGGAACGCCCTTGCCTCCCAGCTGCCTGAACTTGAATTTCAAGTAATCGCACATACCGCGCCGCTGAAATATTGCGGCGAATGAGAGGCCGAAGTTGTCAAAAAACGCGACCTGCTCCATGCTCCACACTCATTTACATTGAAAATCATACAGATATTTCCATTATGGAGCTGCCTGCCGGAGCCGAGGGAATGACATCGCCGCCGCAGCAGCAACAGGTTGAAGGCCAAAATCTCTTACAGCACCCGCACCAGCAGCACTGGCAGCATCAGCACCACCAGCAGCAGTCCATAATTGCTATGGAGGAAGAGATGCCGGTCGCAGCACCACAAGATGCTGTTGGAGCCGCAGGAGCAGCAGTAGGAACTAAACGACAGTGTGAGACGAACATGCTGGAGGAGGGAGAGGAGAGAGCAGCGGAGAACGAAGTGGGCGATGGTAGGGAAGTGTGGCGAGATGTGTTGAAATCTGAAAGCGTTCCAGCTCTCCGAAAGATTTTCGCACGCTCACCGACGAAGGTCGTCCAATGGCTTTTGGAGGAAGAGCTGGAAAGAGGGGAGACAGCAGCAGCAGCAGCAGCAGCGGGCGGAGAAGGGGGGGGAGGAGTGGGAGATAACGAGAGGGAAGGGAGGCAGACTGTGTTGCATCTATGCGCTATGAAGGGAGAGACGGATATGATGCAGACGATACTGGAGCTTGCTAGTGGCAACTGTGGCAGCAGCAGCAGCAGCAGCAGCAGCGGTGGCGATGAAAGAAGAAAAACGAGAGGAGGAGGAGAAGAAGGAAAAGAAGGAGAAACCGGAATTCAGCGACTGCACGGCGTTCTCTCGAAACGGAACGCTCAGGGCCGGACCCCCCTCTATCTTGCTGCTCAAAACGGACATGACAAGTGTGTAGCCATGCTCCTCTCCCTCTCTTCCTCCCTCCCGCCTTCCCCCCCTTCCTTCTCCTTCCCTCCTGCGGCATCGTCGCCAACAGCACCACCACCACCACAGATAGTGGCAGCAGCAGCAGCAGCAGCAGGAGCAGCAGGAGCAGAAGCATCGATCACCACCACCATTCCCTCTCTCCGTCCCTCCCTCCACGCCCTTCCTGATCACCACGGGACGACGCCTCTTCTCATCGCCACAAGAAGAGGACACACCGCCGTCGTCCGGCTACTGCTGCAGGCGTATCGGGAGGAAGTGAAGGAGGAGGGCGTGGACGCCCCAGACGCCATGGGCCGCACCGCTTTTTTTGAAGCCTGTCGGTTCGGTCGAGAGGAGGTAATGAGTCTCCCTCCCTCCCTCCCTCCCTCCCTCCCTCCCCCTCCTCCAAGCAGGCACCAATCGCATCCTTGGTTTGGCCCATATTCTCATCCTCTACCCCTCCCTCCCTCGCTTCCTCCCTCCCTCCCTAGATCATTCCACTGCTCCTCCAAGCAGGGGCGAGTCCTCTTCTAGGGCCTTCGCTCCCCCTCCCCGCCGCCCGCCGACAGGGAAGAGGCAGGACATTACTGGATCAGATCGAGGTCAGGAGGGAAGGAGGGAGGAAAGGAGGGATTGAGGGACCAGAGAGGTATCCTCCTCTCACCCTGTGCATATTCTCGTTCTATTCCCCACCTTTTCCCTTCTTTCCCACTCATCGCTTCCTCCCTCCCTCCTTTCCTCCCCCCCTCCCTCCCTCCCTCTCTCATCAGAAAGCAACTGTTGAGCCGCAACGGTCTTTCCTCCTTCTCAAGATTCGAGTCCTCACTGAACTTACCTACACCTTGAACAACGACCTCTACCTCCCTCCCTGTCTCCCTCCCTCCCTCCCTCCCTCCTCATCTTCCTCCTCTGTCATCAAGGCCTTGCCGGCTTGTGTACGGGGGAGGGTGGAGGGAGGGAAAGAGGGAAAGAGTGGGGGAGGGGATGCCATGCCATGGGTGGAGATAAGGGGGGAGACAGAGCAAGCATACCGAGACGAGATTGACAGAGAGAGGTACGTTAGAGTTAGGGAAAGAGGGGGAGGGAGGGAGGGAGCAAGAAACAGGTTGAGAAACACGGAGCTTCCTTAGTAATGATACTCCCTCCCTTCCTCTCTTCTCCCTTCCCTCAGGATTCTGGCTGTTCTCTCTCTTTGTGCGGATGGTACCTCCTTGCCTTGGGAGTTGTTCGTCGAGCTAGAGGGGTTCCTTCCAACACAGTTTGATTGAGTTTGATTGAGGAGAGGGAGCCAGGGAGCGAGGGAGAGAGGGGGGGAGTAGTTGCAGTAGTCACAGTGTAAGTAGTGAAGGCAATAGTAGCAAGGCAACAACAGCACTAGCTGCGACAAAAAGCACCTGTAGAACGCCACACCAGCACCAGCACCATCACTAGCACCAGCACGAAAGTCATCAACCAAAGAAAAGATTATGTTTTAATTAAGTGTGAATTGATCACAAAGAATAAAACTGGATGCGGCGGAAGCGCCCCATGCAAGCTCTTCGGCCACTTTTCCCATTGATGTGATCCCCTTTCCTCCCTTTCACTCCTCCACCCGCACTCGAAGTCGCTACGTTTCCCCCCCCCTTATCCCTTTGCCCTTATAGAAACCTATCGTTTGACAGGGACCAGAATACCTCGTGTTGCCGTACACAAACTCAAGGTCCTTAATACCGTTTCATACATCGATACAGGCATGTCTTGAAGCCTAGACAATTTTGCCGGACGGGGACAACCAACCTCCCCCCTATTTTGTTGGGTTTGACGTTGCAAAATAATCAATACAGGTCGAGTATTAGTAAGTCAGCAAGCAGAGAGACACGCTTTTGACCCATCAATTTCTCTCCATGGATAATCGATTCCAAGCGTCCTTGGCATTGTCGAGTGCATTTACAGGGATATCGATATTTGGGGCCAAACGTGGCGGCGAACATGGCGTATCATGTTCCTCGGCGATGATCGACCAAGGGACTCTACTTTGTGCATCTGGCCGTGGTGCAAGCAGCCCCCTCCATTCCCTCCATCCCCGTCCACGCGCACACCAACGTCTGTAAATGCGCGCTACCCATTCACCTTCAGCAGGTCGCTCAGAGAACCACGACATCAAGCGAAAGGAGAGCGAGCAGCAAGGGACATCAACCTCAGCAAGCAGCCAAGCACCATGCGTCCTACCCCGTGTCCTTTTTCTAATTCAGGAACGCAGTAACAGCGGGAGCAACGGTAACAGCAGCAGCAAAGACATCGCTTGGCAACGACGAGCAAACTTGTATATCCACGAAGCATGGAAGAAGATAAACCGCGACAGCCAGCGTTACAGCTTGGGCCCCCGCCCTGCAGGCCCTTATTTGCTGCTGCAGCAGCAGCAGCAGCCAGATTGTCATCCTGCCCATCTCCTTCCTCTTCAACAGAAGCTCCAGGAGCTGTAGTGGCCCCATGGTTAAATGTCGGCCAGAGTTTCCATGCGGACGAAGGGGTGGTGGCCCTGAGACGGTAAGAAGGGAGGGAGGGAGAGGGGGGGGAGGGAGCATGAGGCGCTGCAAGTCAGCGAGTGGTGACGTGAGACATCAATTTTTAATGGCATTTGTTTTCCCCTATACACAGGCAAAGAGAAGATGGAGAAGAGGCAGAAGAAAGGGTGCGCGACGGGCACCGTAGGGACAAGAGGAAGAGGAGGAAGAGGGAGAGGGAACAGAAGGAGGAGGAGGAGGTGGAGGAGGGTGGGGAAAGAAATGTAAGAAAAAGGAAAAAGAAGGACAAGAAGAAGAGAAAAGAGGAAAAGGAAAAGAGGAAACCAGCTCGTTTCCTGCTCGATCAAGGCCGAGAGAGAGGGAGGGAAGGAGGGAGGGAGGGAGGGAATACGCATCTTGCTACCCATGACCATCCTCCCCCCCTTGCTGCTCCTCTACCTTCGCCTTCCTTGCCATCTTCCTCCTTGTTTGTGGAGGACAGAAGGAGAGACGAGGACGTGAGGCGGCTGCGACAGATGTACTCGCACGACATGCCTTTGTTCCGGAGGCCCGGGTAAGGGAGGGAGGGAGGGCGGGAGGGAGGGAGGGAGGGAGGGAGGGAGCGAGGAGGGGGGGAGGGGGCTGCAGCAGATGGACTCGCACGGCTTTCTTTCTGCCGGGCTGAAATGACGGACGGCAGGAGGGAGGGAAGGAGGGGGACACTTTGGCGCAATATTTTCATTCACTTTCTTCCCTTCCTACCTCCTTCCCTCCCTTCCTCCCTCCCTCCCTGGGATCCCTTTTATTTAGGACTGAGGAAGGAGCCGCCCGCTCTCTGATTGGGAAAGATCTCTTGTCTTTTTCTCAGCTTTCCTGCGTGTGGAAAAAATTGGTCAGCAGGTACG
>CP038121.1:615865-641033 GCA_004519485.1 Nannochloropsis oceanica
GGAGGGGAAGAAGGAAAAAGGAGCACAGAAGGAGAAGAAATTGCAGGTATGTCTTCCTCCAGCGATTGTCCCTCGCTCCCTCCCTCCCTCCCTCCCTCCCTCCCGCCCTCCCTTCCTCTCTCCTTCCCTCCCTCCTCATCACTCCCTCCTCCCTTCCTCCTGGCGTATATCCATCCCCTCTATTCCCTCCCTCCCTCCCTCCCTCCCTCCCTCCCTCCCTCCTATCTCCCTCGACCAAGATCAAGGGCGGGTGGGAGGGACAGCGCGAAGAGGAGCAGAGAGAGGCCGCCCGCCTCCTCCAGAGGAAAGTGGAGCTGACGGCAGCGATAGAAAAGGGGAAAACAGCACAAGCAGAGGTCAGGAGGGAGGGAGGGAGGGAGGGAGGGAGGGAGGGAGGGAGGGAGGGAGGGAGGGAGGGAGGGAGGGAGGGAGGGAGGTAGTCAGGCGGGACGAAAGATCGATGATGGAGACCGAGGCGAAGAAGACAGCGGCGGTAGCCCTCCCTCCCTGCCTTCCTGCCTGCCTGCCTCCCTCTTTCCCTCCCTTTCCTCAGGCATCCCCCCCCCCGCACCACTTCCTCCACTCCCTCCCTCCCTCCCTCCCTCCCTCCCTCCCTCAGGCATGGGCCGACTACCTTTCCCGCCGCTCCTCCCTCCTCGGCCTCTCCCAATCCCTTTTCCAATCCCGTGCTGCTTTCGCCGACATTAAACGC
The DNA here is from genome assembly GCA_004519485.1 of Nannochloropsis oceanica. Classification (NCBI taxonomy): domain Eukaryota; class Eustigmatophyceae; order Eustigmatales; family Monodopsidaceae; genus Nannochloropsis; species Nannochloropsis oceanica. The sequence goes on from CP038121.1 coordinate 616,578, forward strand.
ACCCACCGAGCCCTCCTCCAGGAGCATGGATACACCAACGGTACCCCCCCTCCCTCCCTCCCTCCTTCCCTCCCTCCCTCCCTTGCAACCGTCTCCCACCAGCTGCAAGTTATTCAAAACCGAGCCCAGACACTCATCCCTCCCTCCCTCCCTCCCTCCCTCCCTCCCTCCCTAGGCAAGCTCCCTCCTAATCTACGTGCAGCCGTCTCCCACCAGCTGCAAATCATCCAAAACCGAGCCAAGAAAGAGGCTCAGTCAGCAGCAGGTAGGGAGGGCGCGAGGGAGGGAAGGAGGGAGGGAGAGAGGGAGAGAGGAGGGGAAAAGAAGACGAACGAATCAAATGTCAATTTGTCACATTTGTTATTTCATTCATCGGGTTTTCCCTCCCCTCTCTCCCTCCCTCCCCTCCCTCCCTCCCTCCCTCCCTCCCTCCCTCCCCCCCTCTCTCCCTCCCTCCCCTCCGTCCAGGAATCACGGCGCCCGACTCGTCCGAGGCCGAGAACGGCGGCAGCGAGGAAGGGGAGGAGGGTAAGGAGGGAGGGAGGGAGGGAGGGAGAGAGGGAGAGGTACCTCAAGGGCGCTCTCTCCTGCGTCTGTTTCACCCCTTCCGGCTTCTCATTCCCTCCCTCCCCCCATTCCTCTCTCCCTCCCTCCCTTCCTCAGCCTCCCCCCCCCGCCTGGAGCCGCGAAAGACTCGGAACAAGACTGCAGCGGAAGAAGGGAAGAAGGAGAAGGAGGAGGGCGGGAAGGAGGGTGGGGAGAAAAGCGAGGAGGAGGAGGAGGAGGGGGCTGAAGGGGGGGGAGGAGGGGGGGGTGGAGGAAGAGGGAATTTCAAGAAGAAGAAGTCGGGGGGCCGGAAGCGTTCAGCGTAGGGAGGGAGGGAGGGAGGGAGGGAGGGAGGGAGGGAAGGAAAGAGGGCATGCATAGAAGAATCATGGAGGAGGCTATTATGAAGTGTAGGTGGGGAAGATGGAAATAGGGATGGTAGGGCAAGAGGGAGAGAAAGAAGAAGAAGTACGAGCCGAAGCAGAAGTTAATAGTAGAAAAAAAAGAAGGAAAAGAAGAAGAAGAAGGTGGCGATGAAGAAGATGATGCGGATGATTGAAACAAGACGACTTATCAATGTGGTAGGAAATAACTTTAAGATTCTCGTCGTGCTTATGAATATTGTCATCGTCGTTCTTGCTCTTCTTTTTTTTTTTTCCCCGGGAGGGGGGAGGTCACATGTTTCGTCCTCCCTCCTATCCTGTTATCTTCTTCTCTTTTTCCTTTTCATAGCACCCCGGGTTATCGAAACAAATTTAACACTAAGGAGGACGAGGGAGGGAGGGAGGGAGGGAGGGAAGGAAGGAGGGTAGGGTTTGGCCCGAGGGGTCCTGAAGGAGATCCTCCCTCCCTCCCTCCCTCTCTCCCTCTCAGATGGAATGGGTATGCTTAGTAGTAGTCGCCAGTGGCCTTGCCCTGTGCGTCGAGGAGACCAGCCCTGGGAAGCAGAGGGAGGGAGGGAGGAGGCACGATCGTTACTCGTAAGACGGTTTCGGAAGAAGAGTCTGTAACTGTCGGGGAAGTGTTCAAACTGCCCCTCCCTTGCTCGCCTCCTTCCTTCCTCCCTACTTACCAGTACTTGCTCTCGAACTCGGCCTTGAGGTTGACATTGATATACGCCTATCATGGAGGCGAGGGAGGGAGGGAGGGAGGGAAGGGGCGGAGTGTCCGGGTGGAGATGAATTTCTTCATTTGTTCCCAGGGCTCAAAGGCTCATTTTCCACTCCCTCCTTCCCTCCCTCCTCCCTCCTTCTCCTTCTCTACCCTTCCTCCCCCCATCCCGCCCGCATTACCTCGATCATATTTCCCTTGGCGCGGACGGGGAAGACGGCCAGGTCACGAGCCTCATAAAGCTTTCCAATCAGGGGGCCGAGGAGGGGAGGGAAAGGGCACCACTCCCCTACCAGCTCTCCCGTTTGCAGCGAGAAGGCAGAGCCAGACTGAGGACAGATCACACAGCCGTCTTGCAGGCGGCCGTCGGAAAGAGGGGCGGACATAAAGGGGCTAGGGAGGGAGGGAGGGAGGGAGGGAGGGAGGGAGGGAGGGAGGGGAGAGGTGACGATATAAAGCAGGAATGAATGATTTTGGAGGACGAAGGAAACGAATCGACGTGATACAAGCAGAGGTGAAGGGAGGAAGGGAGGGAGGGAGAAAGGGAGAGAGGGAGGGAGGAAGGGGGAAACCAGAAACCCCCCACATACCTGCACCCAGCCGTGCAGTACACAGTGCCGTCATTGTCGGCGGCAAGGAGGAGGGAGAGACCATTCGTGTCAAAGGGGATCATGTCTCCGGGGGCAATCTCACTGGCCTTTATAAGGGGGACCCATTCGCGCTTGAGGATACACGGTGAGAAGGGGGGAATGAAGGGGTGGGAGGGAGGGGAGGTGTGGGCAGGGGCAAGAAGTGTCTGCGGTGGGACGGAGGCGGAGCGGAAAAGAGAAGAGGATAGATTGGAGGGAGAGGAGAGGGCTTCAATGTAGATTCTAAAAATGCTGTACCTTTTCCGGGATATTCTTGACGCGGATGGCTCCATCTGCTTGCTGAGGCCCAGCCATAAGGGCGCTAGGACTGGGGAGGAAGGCAGGACGAGGAACGAGGAAGGCCATGGTGGTGGTGGTGCTAAGCGACATCAGGAGGGAGATGAGGGAAGAAGCGAGGGCAAGGCGAGGCATCTTAATCAGAATACTGTAGTTGAGTTGAAAGTCTGGCCGGGGGAGAGTCGGGGCAACAATGGTTGAGTGAGCATGCCACGAGGAAGGGGAATAAGTCAAGTGATAGGACATGAGAGTTGCGAAGATTGAGACACGCAAGCAGCATAATTTTTTTTGACAAGAAATCCCTTATGTCATTCACGCGCCAGTGGCATTAAAAAAGCTGGGGGAAAATGCACGAGGGCAGAGGGAGTAGCCATCGTCGCAGGGTAAGCCTGCGACGATGTCAAGGGCCAACGACGACTTTTGCAAAATTTTACAGGCCCCAAATGAAAGGACACATGGAGGCTCAGAAATAGACAAACAAATAAACAAATGTGTCATAGAACAAGGGATAAGGGATTGTGTCCTGCGTGTGCCCTGGGCGTGTGGGCCAGACGCGTGCCTTTGATTGAAGTGTTACTTCTTTGGCGAAGGGCGGCATCTTGATTTTTCTTTTTACTCTTTGGGTGGGGTGAAAGATTGATACCACAAAAATACAAACAACTTCGGGCGAACGAAAAGATTGATCGAATAGAGCATAGACATTTTAGGGATTTGCGTGTCCTGATTTGCCACAAGGAGTACTTTGATGGCCTTGTTTTTCGTACGTTAGAGGAGGTTACTGCTCTGAACATTTTCTGACGTATTTATTTTTTAGTATCGAACATGTGAACCCAAAATGGCTATACTGACCAAGGTTAGGGTTATCTATGAGACACAACGTATTCATAATGTAATTGCTGCATGGCGATTTGGGTCTTGCTTTGGCTTTCCAACCGAATGGATCGGGGAATTGATCAGGTTAACCAACAGTTGGCGAATGATTTACATATTGTCTTGGGCAGATCTTTTGCTTGCCGCAACGGAGACGAAGACGCCAAGGAGAGGGCAGATTGTGTGACTGTTGGTGCTGGTGAAGGCTTCTTCAAATTGCGGTGGTGGTGCTGCTGCAGTGGCTGATGAGGAGGCCTCACAAAGTTCATGTCGCCGGCCTCGGTTAGTGGAGGAGATTTCAGAGCAGATGGAATCTTGGTGGTGATCATGATGCTCCATGGCAGACTTGTTTACTCCACGTGCTGAAGTGAATGTGTGGATCATGTACAGTGTGCGTTTCTCGCTGACATTTATGAGGCTTCACAAGATACTGATAGATTGACCTGTTGATTGATAGGCTTTTGATGCATCTTTATGAAACATAGGACTTCCTTCCCTTCCTTCCTCTCTTGATTACCCCTCTTTTCCCGTCGATGGTTTATTGAGAAACGCCACAAACGGGTAACATTCGACCATGAGACCTAATTTATTATTCATTTTTACCTCATTTGTATATGTCTTTCATGATCACATAAATACGCATATTGGTGGCAGGTAAGGGGACTGTACTGGTGTGACACCTGTGAACAATTCGTGTCCCGGGACGGCAATGGGGCACGTAACATCCTGCGGATATACAGAAGTATGGTCCGTGGAGAAGCTCGTCGCCATGATATTCGGTTTGGCCAACCGCGGCAGGATATGCGGACACTGTTTGTGTAGCCTCCCCGCAGACCTCCTCTTTTATCCCCCTCACCCTTCTCCTCCTGGCCCTGTTTGGGCCGTCCGGGGACTTTGCTTGATGAAAATCCTGTCAAAGTCGCAGTAGAAAAATCGGACGAGAATAAGGGATGAATAGGCAACAATTTAATGTTGGAAGGCTCCCCCTTGTATGCAAGTCCTAGAAGACGTCAGGTTGCATGCAATAGTTCTATAAAAAAGAAGTAAACTGGGTTTGTGGTTACAATAATCATGTAACGAAGTGGACATGCCTTTTCTGGATAGGATGGCTTCGCTGGCGTTGAAAACATTGAGGACCGGCTGAGGGAGACCGACCGCAGACACGGGGTATTTCCAATGGTCACTCCGAACTCAATTCCCGCTGTGAATCCTCCCACATCCACCACCCTAAATTCTCAGTGGTTAAGTTTGAAATCGATCAAGTAGACTCACAAAAGAGAATGTTAAAATAGAGAGTCGACAGCAAAATGCTTCATATCATTCAAGTTGTCGTGATTCCAATTGTTATGTACATGAAGGAAATGATTGGTTAAATAATTAAAAAATAAATAAAAATTGGTTGCGCTTCTTTTCCGTTTCTGGCGCTCTCACCTTGTCCTTGTTCTTGCTTCCTCTTGACGCGTTGACCGTGACTGAGTGAGCTCACGTCTACGGCTGCCCAGGGCATAGAAGCACATGGGTATATTCATGTAGCACCTCCTATCCAGTCTTCCTTCATTGGTGAGATAGAGAGGTTGCCGCAAGAGCTGGAGAGTCGGCAGAGCGCATCATCGGGCTAAGGACTCACTCTCCTCCCCCATCCTTGTATACACATTACAGACACAAACCCAGATACAACGACGCATCCCTCCACGTCCAGGGATTATAGAGGAATCAAGCGCTGAGTCAAGCGCGCGGGCGCGGTCATGCTTTCTGCTGCCGCAGCCAATGACGCTCCTCTCCTCCTGGGCCGGGGAGATCTCCACCATACTGCTTCCACCGCCTCCTCTTCCTCTTTCCGACCTGACGGCTCGGTAGCCATGGCCCTAGCTAGTGTAGCGACGGCGATCTCGTTGTCCATATCTCTGTTTTGCATCTACAAGCACTTGACTAATTACAGCGTGCCAAGGTATTCGGGACGCACGGGACGGAGGGAGGGAACGAGGGATGGAGCAAGAATATGCATGGGTTGGCGCGGACACGATTCCCTCATCCTCTTGCCCCCTCCCCCCTTTCCAACCCTCAGAATACAGCGCTATATTATTCGCATCCTTTTCGTCTCCCCTGTCTACGCGCTGGGGTCTCTGTTTTCCTTGCGGTTCCCGGAGGCGAGCGTGGGCCTGGAGACGGTGAGGGAGGGAGGGAAGGAAGGAGGGAGGTAGGGAGAGAGGGAGAGAGGAAGGGAAGAAGGGAAGGAGAGAAGGTGAGGAGGCGGCGACATCGACGTGTTTGGCATTGATTAGGATACGTGGTCGACTATCAAGGTGGTATGGCGTTACCAACAAGAAGCGGAAAGATCGATCTCTCCTCTCAGGCATGTCTCCCCCCTCCTTCCCTCCCTTCCACCCTCATCTCCTCCCTCCCTCTCCTTGCCCAGGTACGCGACATGATGGAGGCCTTTGTCATTTACTCGTTCCTGGCCCTGGTGTTGGAGTATGCGGGGGGTGATGCCACGTGCTTGAACAGGTGGGTGGGGGGAGGGAGGGAGGGAGGGAGGGAGGGAGTAGAGAAGGAGGGGAGGGAGAACTTTGCCTCTGGATAGCATTCTAAGACGGGTATCCTGTGTCTCATGCTCGTCTTCTGTCCCCTTCTTCCCTCCCTCCCTCCTTCTCTCCCTCCTTTTCTCGCCCGTAGAATCAAGAATGAGCCCCCCCTGCGGCACCTCTTCCCTCTCTGTTGCCTCAGCCCCATGCCGCGCGACGGTCGCTTCTTGCGCGTGTGCAAACAAGGTGAGGGAGGGGGGGAGGGAGGGAGGGAGAAAGGGAGGGAGGGGGGAGGGCGTGATGAGTGCGTGGGTAGGCGAGAACGACGGAATGACGACAAGACTCCTCCTCCCCCTCTCCCTCCCTCCCTCCCTTCCCGCAAGGCACACTCCAATTTGCCTCCATGAAGCCCTCCATTCACCCCCTTCCCGTCCTCCCTCCCCCCCTCCCGCCTTCCCTTCCCAGGCACGCTCCAGTTCGTCTTCATTAAGCCCTTCATGGCCGCCGTCTCCCTCATCGTTACTAGCAAGGGGCTCTTCTGGTCCCGGGGGTACCAGGTGAGGGGGGGAGGGAGGGAGGGAGGGGGGGAGGGAGGGAGGGAGGGAGGGAGGGAGGGAGGGAGCCTCGTGGTCATCTACATCATCGTCTTCTCCCTCCCTCCCCGCAGCCAAGACACCCATCTCTCCCCCTCCCTCCTTCCCTCCCCCTCCGCCTCCTTCCAGGCCTCCCTCCTACTCATCTACAACGTTTCCTATTCCGTCGCCCTCTATTGCCTCGCGCTCTTCTACCTCGGTCTCAAAGATATCCTAAAATCCTTCTCTCCCATCGCCAAATTTCTCGCTGTCAAGGCCGGTGAGAAAGCAAGCCCGCCCTTTCTCTTTCCCTCCCTCAGTCCCTCCCTCCCTCTTTCCTCACTCGTCTCACCCCCACCTCTCTCCCTCCCTCCCTCCTTCCCGCCTTAGTCGTCTTCGCCACCTACTGGCAATCCCTCCTCCTCCTCCTATGGGCCGGGGAGGCCAACGCTAGCCGTTGGAACAACTTCATTCTCTGCCTTGAGATGGTGCCCTTCTCGGTCTTCTTGGGTGAGGGAGGGAGGGAGGGAGGGAGGGAGGGAGGGAGGGAGGAGGAGCGAGGACTACACCCACACACACACCTCTCGTCTTTCTTGCCTCCAGGCCTGGCCTTGTGCCTATATATGTATGTATATGTAACAATAATATAAAAGTCTTATACACCGTAACTTACACTGACCCTGTGTCCAGGCCTGGCCTTCTCCCACAAGGAGTACCGCCAGTCCCTCCCCGATAATATCGACGTGCTCCACAACATGAAGGAAGTGCTCAGTGTCAGGTAGGTAGGTAGGTAGGTAGGTAGGGAGGGAGGGAGGGAGGGAGGGAGGGAGGGAGGGAGGGCATGCAGTCTTATGAAATGTCGCTCCTTTGTTTGCATCGTGCGAATCCCACTCCCCCCACTCCCCCCACTCTCCCTCCCTCCCTCCCTCCCTCCCTCCCACCCTCCCTCCCTCCCACCCTCCCTTACCGTCTAACTCAGGGACGTGGTCGCTGACGCCTACCACAACTTTATGCCAACCTATCAGGTGAGCACCCTCCCTCCCTCCCTCCCTCCCTTTCTCCCTCCCTTCCGCCATCCCTTCAGCAGTCTCTCGCTCTCGAGGGCCTCTTTTCCTTCTTTCCCTCGCTACACTCCTAGTCTCTCTGCTTCCCTCTCTTCCTTTCGCTCTTCCTCCCTCTCTTTCTTACTATGTTTTTTCTCCCTCCTACCAGCACCACCACTCTCGCTCTTTGCCTTTCTCTCTTGATGTTTCTCGCCCACTCGAAAGGAGCACACTCTACACAGACACTCCTTCCCACTGACACTCTCCCTTTCCTTTCTCCCTCTCTCTCTCTCTCACTCTTGATGTTTCTCGTTCCCTCGAAAGGAATACACTCTACACAGACCCCAAGGCGCCGGTGGCCGCAGCAGCGGTACGTCTTCCTCCTTCCTTTCCTCCTCCCCTCCTTCCTCCCTACCTCCCTATACTATCCCCACCCTACCCCTCTACCCTCCCCTATTACGAGAACGCAGAACTCACACCTTCTTGCCCTCCCTCCCTCCCTCCCTCCCTCCCTCCCTCAGAACGCAAGTACCGTGCGCACACTTTCCTGGCAGGTAATATTGATGCCCTCCGTCTCCGGGACCACGACGGGGGGCTGGAGGGAGGGAGGGAGGGAGAAGAGGAGGGCGGGATGGAGGGCGAGGAGGGCGAGGAGGAAGAGGAGGAAGAGGAGGTTGAGGTGGAAATAGAAGGGTTGAGTGGGGGGAAGGGAGGGAGGGTAGAAATGAAGAAGAGAGGATACTCGGCTGCTCCTTCTTCTTCTCCTTCTCCTGTACGGAAGGTCACTTTTGTGGGGGGGCACGGAGGGAGAGAAGGAGGGCAAGGGGGAGGAGTGAAGGGAGGAGGGGCGGCGTTGCCGGCGTCGCCGCTGGAAGGTGGAAGAAGGAAGGAGGGAAAAGTAAACTTCTAGGAAGTCTAGGAGGGAGGGTGTGTATACAGAGAGTAACATAGACGTGATAGAGTAAATCCGAGTTTTGGAGGCGACGACAGACAGACCCGACCTCAAGAACGAGAAGAACGAGGAAGGAAGAAAAAAAATGGATGGATAGAAGCAGCCATCCAGAGGGTCCGCCTGCGCTGTGACCGACCAAGACCATGCTCTTTATTTGCCCCATCAGCGTTGGTGGTAAAAGAGTCTTAGGCCGACCACGTCCGTTTTCATTATTTAATTATCTTGGATCTGTTCTCCTCCTTGTGATGCCCGACTTCTCTCTTCCTTTCTCCCTCCGAGCGCCGTCACGTGCGGTGGGAAGCAGGGCGTCCGAACTCTATCTGTTCTTCTCCCTTCTTCCCTTCTAGAATCTGCTTGGAACATTGCATGTGTTCTCACTCCCTCCGACCTTTGATGATGTATAAATTTCCCTCTTTTCCTTCTCCTTCTTCTCCTTCTTATCCTGCTTCTTCTCCTCCTCGCATATGCCTGTTTTCGTCGGAGTCTGTCTGTGGATCCCTCATTCATGCATGCGTGCATCGCGCCGTTGGGACTGCCTCTTTCTATTTGTCATTCATTGATAGGCTTTTGATGCATCTATATGAAACATAGGGCTTCCTTCCCTTCCTTCCTCTTTTGATTACCCCTCTTTTTCCGTCGACAATTCATTGAGAAACGCCGCAAAGGGATAATATTCGACCATGAGACCTGATTTGTTGTTCATCTTCACCTTCTTTGTATATGTCTATCATGATTACATAAATTCGCATGTTGGTGGCAGGTAAGGGAAAAAGAGTGTCGTCTGGTCCCCTCCTGGCTTGACTCCATTGATTGGTTGGTCTGTACCGCGCGGGTGGCAAGCCCAAGATAGCCGACGGTGGCCTCGCTTATCCCACCTGAGCCCGCTTTGCCATCGCCGGGGGTCCTGTCTCCTCTTCTTGTCATCCGGCATGCCAGTCATTCATTTTCTTTTCTCCATTGCTGTCCTTCTCTGCTTACGCATTTACACCGCACGCACTCACACACATCTAGAGCCCATGCATCCGCCTTCCCCTCCCTCCCTACATCCGCCAAAAAGATGTACGATTCATTTCCTCCCTCCCTCCCTTCCCCCCTCCCTCCGCCCCTTCCTCCCTCCCTCCCTTCTTACTGGGCCCCGGGCAGGGAATAGGAGCTTGAAGCCACGACCTTGCGTCTGTAGTAGGTGTCCTCCACTTCCTCGTCCTGCGGAGGGAGGAAGGGAGACAGGGAAGGAGGGAGGGAAAAGATGGGGTGAGAATCGCGTTGGCACTTGGTACGACCGAATGGGAGGGTAGGGAGAGGGAGGGAGGGAGGGAGGGAGGGAGGGAGGGCAAGGCGTACCGTGCAATGAACCTCGTCCTCGGGGAGGTGGCAATGCGTGGTCTTTCCCATCAGGTCCTGGAGGGTGGAGAAAGCGGGGCTGCTCAGGCGGCTGGTGGCGTGGGCGAAGACCTGGGAGGGAGGGAGGGAGGGAGGGGGAGTTGGTGGAGATACGCTGACAATGAATCTCCCCCTTCCTCCTCCCTTCCTTCCCTCTCTCCTTCCCTCCCTACTTACCCGCGCCACGACCTCCTTGTCAAGAGCTGTCCCGGATTGCCAGGAGGAAGGGGGGGAGGAAGGGGGGGAGGAAGGGGGGGAGGAGCACATCGGCAAGCCGTTTAGGCCACGGGTGCGTTTGTTGGAAGGGAGGGAAGGGGAGGAAGGGAGGGAGGAAGGGAGGGAGGAAGGGAGGGAGCGAGGTGCGAGGCAGTGGAGGCTGGGGGGAGGCAAGGGGGAGGAGGCCCTGCGGTGTGTGAGGAGGACCCGGGGTTCGTGAGGAAGAAAGTGTACGTCCAATCCCCCTCCCTCCCTCCCTCCCTCCCTCCCTCCCTCCCTACCCGGAAGAGCTCAAGGGGTTGGCTTTCTGGTAGCGACTGGCCAGCGAGGCAGGGGGGGAGGGCGAGGTACGGGGGGAGGGAGGGGAGGGGAGGCGGGCGTCGAGGTAGACCTGGGAGGGAGGGAGGGAGGGAGGGAGGGAGGGAGGGAAGGTAAGAGAATTGTCCTGTTTTCTTAAAAATGGAATGGCATGATTGGCGGTGAGCATGACACAGACAGAGAGGCCTTTCTCCCTTCTCTTTCCCTCCCTCCCTCCCTCCCTCCCTCCCTCCCTCCCTCCCTCCCTCTTTCGTACCCGCCGGGCCTTAGCCAGCAGATACGAGCGCTCGGCCTCCTGTGACCGCAGAAGGAGGGAGGGAGGGAACGAAGGAGGAATGTCAGCCGGTGGTATGGACATGCAATAGAGGGAAGGAGGGAGGGAGGGTGGAGGGTGTACCTGGAGGAGTACGGCGCATCCCTGCGGCTGGCGCCAGCGAGCTATGTCCAGGGGCCTTAGGCAGTCCCAGTCAGAGAGGGAGGGGTCGGCACCCGCCTGAGGGCGGGGGGGAGGTAGGGGGGGCGGATGGGAAGTGAGGAGGGAGGGAGGAAGGGAGGGAGGGAGGGAGGGAGGGAGGGAGGGCGTACCTCGAGGAGGAGGCGGACGGCGGCGGTGCGGCCCCGGTGGGTAGCGTACCTGAGGGAAGGAGGGGGGGGGAGGGGAATGAAAGGATGAAGAGGAGGGAGGGAGGGAGAAAAAGAGGATAAGAGGAAGGAATGGAAGAAAAAGAGGGAGGGAGGGAGGGAGGGAGGGAGGGTTCTTCTCACCAGAGGGCGGTGCGGCGACTGTCGTAGGTGGCGGCATCGAGGTCGATGGAGGAGGTGGGAGAGGAGGAGGAGGAGGGGCTGCAGGAATCGGGACAGGGAGGGATGAAAGGAGAAAGGTAGGGAGGGAGGAAGGGAGGGAGGGACGAAAAGGGGAGGCACGTGAGTTAGCGTCCACTGACCTCAGTTCTACATTCCCTCTGTACCTCCGTCCCTCCGTCCCTCCCTCGCTTCCTACCTGCCGTCTCTCTTGAGGCCCAGCAAGGCGCACAGGACGCCGACATGCCCCTGCAACAGGGAGGGCGGGAGGGAGGGAGGGAGGGAGGGAGGGAGGGAGGGAGGGAGGGAGGGAGAAAAGGCGGGCCGGTTAGAACGACGAATGAAAGAAGAGAAGGGAGGGAGGGAAGGAGGGAGGGAAGGACTCCCTACCTGAGATGCAGCCGTGAGGAGAGGAGTTCGTCCTCGAAGATCGGAACGGCTCGGGTCTGCGCGGTGGGAGAGGAGGGTCAAGACCACGTCGACCTGGCCCTGGGGGAGGGAGGGGGGGAGGGAGGGGGGGAGGGAGGGGTGTGGGCATGATGGTGCCTTTCCCTCCGTCGTTCGAGACGCCCTCCCTCCCTCCCTCCCTCTGCACCCACCTTGTTGGCTGCCCAATAGAGTGCCGTGCGGTGTTTCTCGCCCACCTGATCGATGCCCGCGCCTCGTCGGAGGAGGTAGAGAACCATCTGCGGGAGGGAGGGAGGAGGCAAAGAAGAGGTCACAGACCGAGTTTTTTCATTTTACCGTCCCCTGCTGATTGTCAATAGCCCTCATTCCCTTCCCCATTTCCTCCACTCCCTCCATCCTTTCTTCCCTGATTTTACCCCCCTCTGCGCCGCCTCCCATCAGCGCTGTCGTCCCCTCCTCCCTCCCTCCTTCCCTCTCTTCCTCCCTACCTGCACGTGCCCCCTCTGCGCGGCCTCGATCAACGCCGTCGTCCTTCCCTGCATGTCTGCGGCCGTTAAGACTCGGCCCAGTTCCGGGTAGGCTGCCACGAGACGCTGCACCTGAGGGAGGGAGGGAGGGAGGGGTAAGACGGGGGGGGGAATGTGAGTGGTCAAAGAGCAGCAGAAGATCCCTCCCTTCGTCCCTCCCTCCCTCCCTCCCTCCCTCCTTTCTCACCTCAGCCACGTCCCCCGCCACTACTGCTTGCACCAGAAGGATCCCTGTCCGCCTGCTGTCGCTGCCGCTGCTGCTGCTGCTGCTGCTTCTGCTGCTGCTGCTGTTGCCGCCGTTGCTGTTGGCACCATTGACACACGTCCCAGGGGCGGTGGCGGCCGAGGAGGGAGAGGAAAACGAGGGTGAAGACCGAAGAAGAGGAGGAGGTGTAGGGGGGGGATAGGGGGAAGAGGGGGAGGAAGCCGTGGCTGGCGGAGGTGGCGAAGTCGGAGATGGCGTGGGCATGTACAGCTAAAGAGAAAGATGAAAGGGGAGGGAAGAGGGAGGGAGAAAGATGAGTACACGCAACAAGCAGCCTTCATAAAGACCTAAAAATGCAGCGACTCAGACGCATATGTAATGGACACACCCCAGCCTGCCTGTTTGTCGTGTCTTGCCACTCTCTCCCTCCCTCCCTCCCTCCCTCCCTTCCTTCCTCCCTTCCCACCTCCGAGCTTCTTAGTCTCCTCCCCCTTCTCTAAGCTCACCTTTCCTTCCCGCGACAGGTACGAGGGCGAGATGTACTGCGATCCTGTTGGTGCTAATGAAGATTGCTGAAGGCAGCGGTGGCGCTGCTGCTGCGGCTGCTGAGGCCGGTGAGTGTCGCCGGCCCCTGTAGGTGGAGAAGATTCAGGGCCGTAGGAGTGGTGATGATGGTCGTGACGCTCCATGGTAGACCTGCCACTCCACTTGCCAAAGTGATTTGGTGGCTCACTGTACTGTGGCGAGGAGGGGAGGTGGGTGGAGTGTTGTGAGCTCATAATATTCACCTGGCACATGTCGGTGCTCCTCCCTTCGCGATTCGAAGGCGTTCAAGCATGCTGTCTCGTGCATCCTTCCCTCCCTCGCGCCCGGTCGTTCTTCGCTTCACCGAAGCGTACATACTGCGGGCCTAGCAGTGTCAGCGTGTGAGTGTCCGAGAGACCTCGCAAGGAAGATAAAATGACACGCAGAAAGCACGGGAGGCTGGCTTCTGAGCCGTCCTGACATCGATGCAGCAGCTGTCTGAATCCCGCAGCTTTCATGCACCGGCACTAGGGCCAACGGCTTTTTATGAAGGACTTGTACTGGTGTCCATTTATGTGTGCGTGAGTGAATGTGTGCATGCACGTGTGTATGCAAAGAGGGGGGAAGAAGGGACACGAAAGAAGGACAGGCGGCAGCAGAGACGTAAGGGCAAGCAGATGAATGGGACCTAAGGAGGGGGGTTTGAAAAGCTTGCAAAGGAATGAGTGCCCGTTTCAAACGAATCACCAAATTTATCCAGATAGATAGAACGTCAAAAATGTTGTGCACTTCTAACAGATGGTGGTGGTGGCGGCACAAGAAGGCGAACTAGGGATGTTTTTTTTGAATTCCAAACTCGGCGCCTCTCGGCTTCTCTCTGCTCTTTTGACTCTTCCATGCGAATGAATGCGTATGAATCCTCATGCCTGCATGATTTAGATAAATCCAAAACACAGGGTTGAGTGAGATGGACCCGAAAATGTGCCTTTCCACATGCTGTACAATGACCCTGAAATTTTTGCCTCGCTTGGGAGTCGCATTCCCATGCAGTTAAATGAGGGCATTTTATGTGCCCGGCTCCCCGGCTTGCCTCGTCCTCGCTGTTGGCGTGTCGGCGATGCCAGCACCACGCATCACTAACGCAGCCACGGACGGTGCAGATCCTGGTAAATGGCACACGCACAAGTTTAACAGTCTTGCAATTTCCGACATTTTGTTTCTCTTGTGTCCAAGATGAAAAAAATGTTCGTGGAGACGATGGGTTCGGCGACATGTAAAATGCCTCCCCCACATCCAGACATTGCTCGACTTGTCACACATCCCTCGCCGATTTCCCACGATTCAAATGCGAGAGCACGAGAGAGAGCACATTCAGGATAGGACCCTGCACAAAGGGACGGTGCATGCGTGAAAGAGGGGAGTCACCGACAGAAAAAATTAAATTGGATAGAGGGCAGCAGCCGCAGCTGTACCACCTCCATGATGTCGGGCAAGAAAGGGGAGCGACACCCCTCCCCTCAAGATAGCCCGCCCGCTCCGGCCATCACTATTACTCTGACCTCCCTTCCCCCCCCCCTCTACCCAACACCCACCACCTGTACAGGTGTCCTCAAGCCAGCTTGAGAGCGAATCACAGCATCGTGAGGACAGATGAGTGAGAAAAAAGAGTTGAGAAGCGTATGTGCCGCTTTCGTGTGCTTACCGCCAGGTGATCACGCGGGCAATCCGTATGTGGGATTTGCGATGTGATAAGAAGAGGGTGCACGAGAGTATAGCTGTGTATCCGGGGAAACAGAAAGTCTCGAAAGCATCCTCTCAGGGTTTCACGGGTCGAGGACAGACCTGAGGAACTGTCCATGACATTTCGCTTCCCCGCATACATAGCTAGAATCTCACGCCCCCGCATGTCTCGCACCTTAAATCCCACAATCGGATTGCCCATGCGGGGATCCTGCCGTTCTACTCGCGTGGCGCACCGTGGTCGTGAGGTGCTCGTTGACAGTCGCCGTGATGTTGTGCTTCCGACACACCTTCCGACACACCTTGAGAACCGCCTAGTGCAATATCTGGAAACAGTGCGTACCTCGGGGCGACAATGCGGCACACCACATCCTAACACCCGGCGCGTGTACAAAAATCTTGTCCGTGGCGACACTCGAGTATACGACCTTCGGTGTGCCCGAGGATGACAGGGGATACGAACGCTGCTGTAGTTGGCAAGAGAGGACACGAAATAACAGATCGGATCGAACGAATGCTGTAGATGGCAAGAGGGGACATGACAGATCGGATCGAATGAATCCTCTAAACTTGCACTTGTGTGCGTCGTTGGTCAAGCAATATTTGGACCAAATCGAATGGAGGTGATTGCACATTCAAAAAATGTGTCACAAAGAATCAGCACACCGATGTGACAGCGACACCGACGCCCACACCGCCAATCATGACTCTTTGTGATTCTTTTGCCTTCTTCCTTTCCTTTTGTATAACCCGACCTGCACGCTCCCTCTCCCTCCCTCCCCCCCTCCCTTCCTCCCTCCTCTTGAAATACAATTATTCTCCATACACAGCAAAATTGACCCTCCCTTCCTCCCTGCCTCCCTCCCTCCCTCCCTTCCTCCCTCCCTCACACAAGGGAGAGGCAGCCCATATAGGCGCTGTCCGCCGCCGGCAGCCGTACCATCCACACCCGCACTAGCCGGTCTCGAGCAAGCCCTCCTTCTCGCTCTCTCTCCCGCCCTCCCTCCTCGGTGGGAGAATAGGAGGGGGGAGGAGGGAAGGGGAGGGGGGAGGAGACGACGACGGGCGAGGGGCTGGGGCTGGCTCTGAGGGAGGGCGGGAGGGAGGGTGGGAGGGAGAGAAGAAATTTGTGTGGGCGGATCAGCGGGCGGTGCGGCGGATGGAGAGAGGGAGGGGGAAGGAGGGAGGGAGAGAGAGCAACCACGTACCGATCTGCGCTCTCTCGCAACCGCGCCTCCCAGCCTTTCTCCCAATCGACTTCCCTCCCTCCCTCCCTCCCTCCTTCCCTTCCTTCGTAGTGATGTTGGGGGAGTATGAGGAGGAGAAGGAGGGCGAGGAGGGCCTCGAGGGTAAGCCCTTCCATCTCTCGCATCGGCCGTTGAGTCAGGACCTGGGAGAGGGAGGAAGGGAGGGAGGGAGAGAGGGAGGGAGAGAGGAAGGGAGGAAGGGGGAGGAATTGGACGGGGGAGAAAGAGGAAAGTTTTGATGAGGGAGGGAGGGAGGGGAGGAGGGAGAGTGGGAGATAGAGGTATGCTCAAGGAGCGATATTTCCTGAGAGCAGTCATTTCCTGCCGATGTCGACGCGACGAGGGAGAGGGGGGGAGGGAGGGAGGGAGGGAGGGAGGGAGGGACGTACCGAGAAGGCCAGGTTCCCCGAGAGCAGTCGCCCGCCCTGGTCGACGAGGAAGAGGGGGAACTCGTTACCCAGCTCCCTGAGGGTCCACAGATTTTGCATGAGCGATTGCTCTTGGCAGCTGAGGGAGGGAGGAGGAGGGAAGGGGGGAAAGAGGACTAAGCCGCATATATCCAGTGCCAGATTCCCCTCACCTCCTTTCTCCCTCCCTCCCTCCCTTCCTTTCCCCCTCCCTTTCTCCCTCCCTTCCTCCCTCCCCGCCGACCGCATGAGCAACAGCTGACACGCCGCCCCCTCATCGCCCGTCTCCTTCAGCCCCGACAGGGACGTCCGATCCACCCCCTCCTCCCTCCCTTCCTCCCCCCTTCCCTCGCTCAAGGGGGGGTCCACAACCGCAAGAGCCTCGGGGGCTGGGCGACGGAGGGCCTGCCGCATGTCCTGAGGGAGAAGGGGGGGAAAGGAGGGGAGGAGGGAGGGAGATAGGAAGGGAAGGGTGGTGAGCGATGGAGGGCGTGAAAGAGAGCTTCTGCATGTTCCGTGGAAGAAAGGGAGGGAGGGAGGACGGAAAAGTGAGCAGATGGAACCGAAGGGAGGGGATTGTAAAAAAAAAGAGGAAAAGGAGGGAGGGAGGGAGGGAGGGAAAGGGGGGGGGGAGGTCTACCTCTGTCAGCTCCGGCACTTTTCGCACGGAGGAACGAACGAGATGGCCAACACGGACGACCTCAGTCCCCGGCCCTCCCTCCTTCCCTCCCTCCCTCCCCCTTCCTCCTTGCAAGGGAATTGGAGGAGGAAGGGGAGGACGAGTAGGAGGAGGGGGTGAGGTGGAGGAGGAGGGAGGAACGCGGTTCCTGTGTTGGTCGTGGCGGGATGAATGAGAGTCGCCGTGCTTGGCTCTGCACCCTCCCTCCCTCCCTCCCTCCCTCCCTCCCTCCCTCCCTCCCTCCCTCCCCCGCTTCCTCGCTCGGTACCTGGCCTCGATGAGCGGGGTGATGAGGAGGGACTGCACGAAGAAGGTGTCGCCTCCTCCCTGGATTAACACGTCCGCGGCCGCGTAGCCGTACCTGAGGGAGGGAGGGAGGGAGGGAGGGAGGGTGGTGGTTCGTGGGATGGGAAAGAATATGAGATGAATGGAGGGAGGTGGGTATAGAAGGAGGGAAGGAGGGAAGGAGGAGGGGATGAAGGGCACACGTGTCCTTACCAGGCGACGCTCTCGAGCAGGCTCTTCCAGCACACATACATACACACAGTACGACAAACACTCAAATCACTAACCCCCACTCCCACACCCCCACACCGCATGTCCTTACCAGCCGACGCTCTCGAGCAGGCTCTTCCAGGAGGTGAGGCCCTCCAGAGGCACGCCCTTGAAGAAGTCCAAGTCGTTCCTGAGGGAGGGGCGGAGGGAGGAGGGTAAGCAACCTTAGAAAAATGCCCTTTTGGAGTAGTGGCGGTTATGCCAAAGGGAGGGAGGGAAGGAGGGAGGGCGGGGCACGCACCCTACGATTTCGTGGGCATCCCAGTGGAAGTGGGAAGACCAGGATTTGTTCACGTGGAGGATAGAGAAAGGCGGGTGCAGGCCTAGCACGGCGCGGGGCTCGGAGGGGGTCAGCTGGAGGGAGGGAGGGAGGGAGGCGTCATTTGGGCGGGCTCGGTGAGTTGAAGTCGATAGGAGAGGAGGGAGGGAGGGAAGGGGGGGGGGGGGGAGGTACCGTCAGCGCCTCTCGGACAGAGCAAGGAGAGTGGGCGACCATCATGGAGAAGAGCATGGAAAGATCGTGTCGCTGTCGGGAGAGAAGCTCGGCCTTTTCTCTGTGGAAGGGATGGGGAAAGGGAGGGACGTCAGGAAGGCGTCCAAGGCAGTAAGTAGCCTCCGAGGGAGGGAGGGAGGGGGGGAGGGAGGGGGGGAGGGGGGCGACTTACTGCGAGTGTTGTGTCCGTTCCCGGTGAAGCTCCGAGTCATAGTAATTCACCTGCAGCAAGGCGAGGAACGACAAGGCAAGGATGAGAAACATGGCACAGCAGATAGACAAGAACGAGAAACACCATCGCTCACCCTCCCTCCCTTCCTCCCTCCCTCCCTACCTGGAGCTGCAAGGACGTGTTCTGGACCCGAGCGGCCGACAGGGCCTCCTTCATAGAGCGGAGGAGCTGTTCATTGGCCCCTCCATGGGAAGCCTGAGGGAGGGAGGGAGGGAGGGAGGGAGGGAGGGAAGGGGAATTGTGAGTCGACGTGCTGCGCCTAGCCGATCACGTCTCCCTCCCTCCTTCCTTCCTTCCCTCCTTCCTCACCTGCACTGCCTTCTGCTGTGCCGCGGCCAGGGCCCGGGCCTGCCTCTCGGCCTCCAGCGCTTTCTCCTGGTGGTACGTAAAACACCACAACATCAATACATAGTGAGTCCTTTTCGCCCTCCTTCCCTCCCCCCTTTCCTCCCTCCCTCCCTCCCTCCCTCCCTCCCTCCGAACCTGCATCTGTCGCCGCAATGCCTGCACTTGCCCTTGGGCCTCCGCCAGCTGGGCTTGCTCCTCCTGAGGGAGGGAGGGAGGAAGGGAGGGAGAGGGGGCTCCCTCCTCCCTCCCTCCTGGCTGGGCGCCTCTCTGGCCGCCAATCGGGCCCTTTCCTTGCCTCCCCTTCCCCTTTCGTTTCCTTCTCTTCTTCCTCCTCTTCCTCCGCTCCTTCCTCTCCTCCTCCTCCTCCTCCTCCTCCATGTCCTCCCTGCTCAAGCGGCAAGAGGGCACCTGCTCCCGGGCTGGGAGGGAGAGAGAGAGGGAGGGGGGGAGGGTGGGAGCGGTTCCTTGTTGAATGGATTTGCTAACTTCCAGCTGTCTCGTCTTGTTCTACCCCCCTCCCTCCTTTCCCTCCCTCCCTCCTTTCCCCCCCTCCCTCCCTTCCCTCCCTTCCTCCCCCCTTCCTCTTCCCCCCTCCTCACCTTTCCTCGGCCTGAGCCAGGCGCTAAGGCCGAATCGGTCTCTGTGCTGGTACGTCATCCAACCTACAAAGGAGGGAGGGAGGGAGGGAGGGAGGGAGGGAGGGAGGGGTAGAGTGAGAGGCTGGCAGACCGGGCGCATGACTCGTCCCCTCTCCTCCCTTCCCGCCCTCCCTCCCTCCCTCCCTCCCTCCCTCCTTGCCTGATTCTCGGTGCCTCTCCAGCTTGTCCTCTTGATCGAAACGGGAGGAGAGCAGCTGAATCAGAGGGAGGGAGGGAAGGCGGGAGGGAGGGAGGGCACAAAAGCAGAGATCGATGAGTGAGGTAGTATTCATAGTTTAACACAAATCAGCCTCC
Source organism: Nannochloropsis oceanica (assembly GCA_004519485.1). Lineage (NCBI taxonomy): Eukaryota > Eustigmatophyceae > Eustigmatales > Monodopsidaceae > Nannochloropsis > Nannochloropsis oceanica. The sequence continues at coordinate 636,153 of CP038121.1, forward strand.
CCCCCGATCTCCCCCCTCCCTCCCTCCCTCCCTCCCTCCCACACGCCCATGGACGTGGATATCACTGACCCACCCCTCCCTCCCTCCCTTCCTCCCTCCTTACATTCAGCGCCCCTAGGGACAAGACCACTACCACTCCATAAGCTGCCATGCCCATCACCATGGACAGGATAGGTGCCCCTCCCTCCCTCGCTCCATCCCCCCCTCCCTCAGCCTTGGGCGAGGAGGAAGCGAGGGAGGAGGAGGAGGAGGAAGGGGAGGAGGACGAGGACTGCCAGAAGGTGGCGAGTAGACCGAGGAGGGTGAGGAAGGCAAGGGGGAGGAGGTCCTGAGGGAAGGAGGGAGGGAGGGAAGGGAGCCGATAAAGTGGTGAGTCCCTGTAGGCATCATGGCATTCCTCTGGTGGTCTCCCTCCCTCCCTCCCTCCCTCCCTCCCTCAGGACCTCCTCCCTCCCTCCCACCTCCCCCCCTCCCTTTCTCCCTCCCTTCCTCCCTCCCTCCCTTCCTCACCGTAGATGAAGGCAGGGCGATCCATTTGTTCTTCGAGTCTTGGCTCCTGGTCGACGACGCCCCGCGGGAGAAAGAGGATGGGAGGGAGGAGGAGGAGGAGGAGGAGGAGGAAGAGGAGGAGGAGGAGGAGGAGGAGAGGGAAGACAAGGAGGCATCGTCCTGCTCGCCCTCCCTCCCTCCTTCCCTCCCTTTCTCCCTTCGTCGGTGAGGGCGGCGCCTCCTTCCACGCCCCATCCCTGCCTCCCTCCTCCTCGTGCTCTCCATCTCCCCTGTCTCAGGCCACCTGGCAACATGCCCTGCTGCCCCCTCTCCCTCCTCACCTCTCCCCTCCATCTCTCTCTCCTCCTCGCTCTCCTCCTCCTCGTTCACATCCTCCTTCCCTTTCTCCCTGTCCCCCTCCTCCTCCTCCTCCTCCTCCCGCTCGTCGTCGCCATCCCGCCCTTCCCCCTCTCCTGCGTCAGCTGTCGGTGAAGACTTCCTCCTCCAGCGGCTACCATGACCCATTGCATCAGTAGGGGTTGACGTGCAGAGAGGAGGGTCCGACCCTCCCTCGCCCTCCTCCTTTCCCTCCCTCCCCATCCAAGTCTCCAACAAAGCTGTAGATGACGGCAGGGGTCGCGTCCGACTGCTGCTGCTGCTGCTGCTGCTGCTGCTGCTGCTGCTCCTCCTCCTCCTTCGGCTTCTGCTTCTGGTGCCATTACCATTGCCAGATAGTGATGTTGGTGAGTTTGAGGGCAAGGGAGGCCTGGTGAGGGAGATAGAGAGGGGTTGGGATGAAGAAGGGCTTAGCCCACCTCCTCCTTCTTCTCCTCCTCCTTCTTCTCCTCTTCTTCTTCTTCCTTCCTCTTCTCCCCGTCCAGTACCTCCCCCTCTTTCCCCTCCTCCTCCTCTTTCCCCATGCTTCAGGATCTGTCCTCCTTCCTCCCGCCGCCTTGCTCTACCCCTCGTGTGGCTGCTGCCCTCCGCTCGGGCAGCCTCAGCTTTGCTACCGCTACTTGCTGCTTTCATCGTCGTCGTCGCGGTCGTCCGTGATACTGGTGGCGGCGCAGCGAGCTCATCCATCCTCCTGATCCTTGGATGCTTCTTCCTCGCTCGAGTTGTGGTGTCACTATTACAAGAGGTTCCAGCAGCAGCAGCTGCGGCAGCAGGAGGAAGGGGGCAGGAGGCTAGGTGAGCGCAGTACTACTTGGAAAAGAACAAAAAAAAAAGCCCCAGCGGCATGTACGAGAGCGCCGATCTCCGCTATGGGAGTGTCTACCTGTGATGCTGGTGGGGTGATGGGCTTGATTCAGTAGGTAGCTGATCTCTCTCGCTAGGTGCCAGCGGTGCGGGGCTGCCCCGTGACACAAACCTCGCCCCTTTATCTCCAACTTGAAATTCCACAGCGGATTCGTGCCTCCCCTCCCCTGATACGTGATAAGCGAGAGCAGCCTGCTGCCGACTGGCATTCACAGTAAAACACTTTATACACAACACAGAAAAGACACGCGCAGCCACTGCTGCACACGGCACTCGGACACCAGCAGCTACACTTCGAGGCCCCAGACCAGCTGCCTTCCAGGCTGCTCTTCTTGTCCTCGGTGATAGCCTCCTCGCTCCCGTACTTGACCCTTGTCAACTCCTCCATGCTATCCATCCTGAATTGTATTTCCCTTCTCGCCCTTGTCTTCGTCCTCTACTCAGCCTCTCTCGTCTCTGTAGATAGTGTCAGTAGCAACAAAGCCAAGCATCCTTCTTTTCTTCCCTGCCGTCCTTCCCTCCCTCCGGCCAACCCATACCTCGCTGTACCCAGCAGAGCACGAGGGCGTTCTAGAAAGAGCAGTCGGAAAAGCAGCAGCAGCAGCGTCATGGTAGTACAAGCACCTATCTCCACGCCTGGGTAGGCACTTTCACTCGAGAGACCTGCAGCCATCCATTGCCCCGCCCTCCGTCCCTCCCTCTTCCTCAAAATACCCCCCAACCATCTCCTCACCTTTCCGCCCTTCCTCTATCCCTCCCTCCATCCCTACTCTAGCGCTCATTCTCTCACACTTGTCAACTCCAAGACCGGAAACAAAGTTGCAGGCATCCTTTCTGTCAAGGTGAGGGAGGGAGGGAGGGAGGGAGGGAGGGAGGGAGGGGGATGAGGGGGAGAAATGAAAGCTATGGAGAGGTGAACGCGAGGAAAAGAAAAGTCAGATTACAATGAAGAGAAACTCAGGCGTGCCGTGCTTTCTTGTTATTTCCCCATCCATCACACTACACTCTCCGTCTTCCTTCCCTCTCTCCCTCCCTCCCTCCCTCCCTCACCCAGGACCCTGCTTCCTCCTCCCTCTGTGTAATCTGCCATGGTCTCTGCAGCTCCAAGGAGACAGGCATCATCCGCACCCTAGGCGAGGATTTAGACTTCAATACCCACCGGTACGCCAGTCCAGTCCCTCCTATTTCCCTCCTTCGTCCTCGTTCGCCTTCTGGTGCTTCCCTTTCACGTCCTCTCCTTCCTTCCCCCTATCCCTCCCTCCCTCCTCACCCTCCCTCCCTTCCTCTCAGATTTGATTTCGCCGGCAATGGAGACAGCGAAGGTGACTTCCGCTACACGGGCTATGACCAAGAGGTGGAGGACCTGCGGGCTGTGGTGGAGGTGAGCCCTCCCTCCCTCCCTCCCTCCCTCCCTTCCCTCCCCTCCCTCCCTCTCCTGACCACTCTGAAGGACTCAAACATGCGCCATTCCCTCTTTTCCTCCCTCCCTTCCTTCCCCAGGGCCTGCGCTCGCGAGGGTGGAACGTAGCTTGTATCCTGGGCCACTCGAAGGGGGCGCATGCCGTCCTCCGTTACTCCAGCACCTACGGCGACGTTCCCAAGGTAGGACGAAACTACCCTCCCTCCCTCCATCCCTCCTTCCCCTTCCTCCCTCCCCCTCCTCCCCCCCCCTCCTCCCCCCAGGTCTTCTCTCTGGCGGCGCGCTTCGACTTTAGCCAACAGCCGGCCAGCCGTTTCACGCCCGAGCAGCTGCAGGCTATGGAGAAGGACGGGTGCGAAGGATGATGGGGGGGGAAGGGAAGGAGGGAGGGAATGAAGTCTCCCCTGTTCGAGCCAGTATTAAGTCTGCCCTTGTCACTCCTGCCATCTGCTTGTCTGTCGTTCTACACGGAGAGACAGACAAAAAGCGGTTTCCTCCCTGTGCCCGTCTCGTATTCACTCCCTCTCGCCCTCCCCTCCCTCCCTCCCTCCTTTCCTGCCTCCGTAGCTTCTTCCTGTGGAATGTCCGAGGGAGGGACTATAAAGTCACCAAAGAAGACTTCAAGGAGCGAGACAGCGTGAGTATTGGAGGGAGGGAGGGAAGGCAGGGGGAGGGAGGGGAAGTCAGTGAAACGGAAGCGAGAAGTGGGGGGAATGAAATTCAGGTCGAGGAGAATACCACAACGACTGTAACAAATTCACTCATCTTCCCCCTCCCTGCCTCTCTCCCTCCCTTCCTCCTTGGCGTAGGTGGACATGGTTCCCCTCCTCGAGAGAGTGAAGACCACGCACCCGTCTGTCCCTCCCTTCCTCCTCCTCGCCCACGGAGAAGCAGACGAGACAATCCCTGTCAAGGACGTCGACTCCATCGCCGCAATCCTGGGTCCAAGGTGAGCCCTCCCTCCCTGCCCCCCCTCTCATTCCCTCCCTCATCCTTCTCTGAATCAATCCTTTACTGCCTCACTCCCTCCCTCTCCCCCTCTCCCCCTCAGTTTCTGCCGCGTGGTCCGTATCCCCGGGGCCGACCACTTTTACCGGCGGCCGGAAGACGCCCAGGCTGTCGTTCAAGCCGCCTCCCGCTTCTTGAAAGAGGGGTAGAAGGAGGGGTGGAGACTCGTGTGGAGGAGATGTAATAGAAAATAAAGAGTAATGGGGCAAGAGTCGTTGTTGTTCTTGGACGTCTGTCCATGCTTTGATTTCAAGCCGTCTTTGCCGGTAACCTGATTCACTCCTCTGTTGCCACGGTCTATCGCCTGTTCACCCTCCCCCTTTCGCTCTCAAGCCCATCTCGCAGGCCCCCTGCTGTACCCGCCTCCACTGCTCCGAGGTCGTAAACCGTGAGTCCTATGCATACACATTTCGTTTCCGGCCCCAAGGATGTGACGGCTTCGTTTTGGGGTAGCGCAAAGTCTTCGGGAACGCAACAACGGCGTTCGGCACGCAACCGCACGCAACGCCCCAACGCCCGGGGGAAGGGAGCAGATGACGCGCCTCGCCGATAAAGGACATGACTGCACTCAAGACAAAATCGTCTCAACGAGTCAGAGATGTCCTCATTCATGCCGTGCAAGGCGTGGTTCCTGGCAACGTGCGTGCAAAGAGGCGGCGTCGAGATGTAGGGCATAAAAATCAGAGCTCTGTGTCGGTCGCTGT